>JXSR01S020211.1:4868-41416 GCA_000969725.1 Ophiothrix spiculata | reverse complement strand
GGGGGGGGGGAGCGTATGAATGGGGGCATTTGTCCCAAATAACATTGCACCCCTCAATAAATGCGAGTTTATGGACGATGCTTAGAAACCCATGAAGGTGCTGTTGAAAAAACAGCAACTCACTTACCTCATTGATCCTATAGCCTTGCATCACTGGTTTGTACAGTGCGAAAAATGAAATTTGCAACTTTTTAAAATTGACCTTGTTGGTTTTAAAAGTTCATAACTTAAATGTTTCTCAGTCAATTGTCAGAAATTGGGTGTCATATAAAAGCTGAAATTCCAGCGCTTGTACACAAAGTATTGAAATTACGTTTACGACTTCCATATTTGCGCTCGAGCCATTTTTTCGAGATGAGGCGATACTTTTTTGGGAGTCTTTATTATAATGTCATATAGAATTTCTTAATATAATGTGCTACCCCCTTTTAACAAGTTTTACATTTGTAACTGATTGTTTATGTTCTTTCACCTTGATAGAACAACATAATAGGGAAAATTCAAGTTAAAGTAACAAAATTGTTTAGTTTAAGTATACAGGGTGGTCCAAATTACAAAACGTGCCATCCCATATGTACTAAAATAATTATATATTAGCCAAATTGCCAATCTGCCACAATGTGACTAAAGTTCTTGTTGATGCTTGATCATACTAGTGTTTATAGTTTGTCATCATTCACAAGGTGTCACACATTATAGGTGGCACAAAATTAATGTTAAATACAGAGGCATGGCACATAGAAAAAGTTTAAAATGGACCGTTTCAATTACAATTGTTACATATGCAAACCAGGTACAAGTAGACATCTTATAATAAAGTTTTGAAAGTTCAGGAAAAGTTAATACATGGAACACATGATGTCCTCATGGTCCTCTGTAACAAAATCAATCCAGATTTCTCATGGTGAGGTTCAATACGGGTTCTGTATTCTTAAGTCATTTAGTGAATTTGTAGCCGATTTTGCCCGAAAATGACAGTTTTTGTGTGACAATTATTTTTTAGAAATTCCAACTTTGGAGATGCACAGGGGCTCTAATATGAGACCCTTTTAGTGTTTGTTTGTCAGATAATGGCAACAACTCTTGAATTCAGGGTTTTTTCAGCTGGTTCTTTCATTGTTTGTGTACCAGAATCATTCAAAATTGACGACTCAGATTGAAAATTCAAAATTTTGAACAAAATTCTTACTTTCAATGGCCATATCTGGGAATAGGAAAGGTCTACAAGGCTCATTTACCTGCCATTTTATGTAGAATTTAATGATGTTTAATATGATATCCAACAAATGACTTTCCAAGTAGGGTAAGACACAAAGTGAATATTAGAAAAAGTAAGGTTAAGCATAATTTCCTATGTTTTACTACATGTTGCTCCGCATTCTCCCGCTCCGCATTCTCCTCCATCCCTAACACCACTTCACTAAAACCGTGGTTGCAAAACAAAGTAAATATTGCAGACATATTCTTCTTGGCACATATTATTTAGCCAGATAAATTAGCAACAGAATGAGATATTAACCAGCTCCATGTGACTTGTGGTTCTCTTGATACATTAAAAAATGTGACGATAAAATTTGAAAAATGTAATGCCTCCACCCTTTTCCTATGTACCAATTCATGGCGCATGACCTTAAATGCATTATTTTGATAAAAATGTGTCAAAATCCAAGATGGCGACCGCCATGTGGTCTAACAAAAAAGTTGCCAAAATGTGGTTTAAAAATTACTCTAACATTTTAAAATACTCACAACATTTAATATTCCTTAGTCCTTGTGGATCATTTCAGTGAATGTTTGGGTCCAGCATGGTAACTTAGTTTACTAAAAATTGATGAAACAACTTTAAGAACTCGTGACTGTACGATGTCAATTGACTTTCTTGTGACTCTATTGAAGAGTCACAAGGTTGGGACTAAAAATGCACATATTATTTTGGTGGTTGTTTTTGGCCCAATTTTCAATATTTTTTTCGGCCAAACCGAAAAACGGCAAGAACCTGGGATCAGTGTTTCCGCTAAGGTTTTTGAGCTTGCGCCAATTCCAGCAAGTTTGACAAAGTTGAAGAGGTGTTTGCACCAAAATCATGAGTTGTGGCTGAAAATTGGCTCAATAAAGCTAGAAAAATATCATTCTCACACATTTTCTGAAACTCGTTGCGCCAATTTTCACCGCTCATGCGCCAATGGCGCGCCATACGGCCTTGGCGGAAACACTGCTGGGGATTCACTTATAGCGATTTTGAATGCGTTTACGTAGATTGACTCAGCAGGATCCATTAAAATGAACGTAGTGCTAAGTTGGTGACAGGTGCTCAAGCGGGGGACGTAGATAGCGCCTCCACAGTCAGCAAATATATACAAGAAAGAGTCCTGAGGGTGCCGTTTGTGAACCATGTCACTACACGTGGTGCAGAGAAAACAAAGATGGCGATGAAAGCATGATGATGGTGCAAGTAAAAATTACAGCAACACTGGTTACAAGATGGCTGCTACACTACCCCGAAAAGCCTCCAGAGTTGGTGCTGATAGGGTGCTACCCGAAAGTGTATTCCAGAACTGGACAGTTCGTGGGAAGAATGATGAGCCATTGAGCTGAGTACGACTGGTGATGAGTTGGAACTTCAGCAGGTGATAAGCACTAGTGTGGTTTGGTAACATGGGAGACAAGAACTGTGAAGGTTGGATGGCAACAAGGTTGGATCGGATCTTGTAGAGTAGAGCAAGGCTTGCGGCTTCCCGTCTCCACTGAAGTGATCTCCAGTCAAGATCATCTAACATAGATGTCACACTGTCTCTTCTCTGGAACCTCTGAAGGACAAATCTCGCTGCCTTGCGCTGAACACTTTCAATTCTAGTGATGTCCTTGTTTGTATGGGGACTCCAGACAGTGCTGCAGTATTCAGCATGGGGTCTAACTAGACCCATGTAAGCTTGCTCTCTGATCTTCTGAGAGGAGCGTCTTAGGTTGCGGCTTAGCAGTCCAAGTATCTTATAGGCCTAGCTTGCTGGTGATCTTGTCGATGTGTTGTTTCCACGACATGTTGTTTCCACGACATGTCACTGGAGAAAGTCAATCCTAAGTATGGGTAGCTTGACACAATTGTGAGGTCTTTCCCTCCAAGATGGTAATGAGTGTTGACAATGTTACGACGACGTGTGAACCTCATGAGATGGCATTTGTCTACATTAAACTGCATTTGCTAGTCTTCTGACCATTGATGAAGGCGGTCGAGGTCTTGTTGCAGATCATGGCTGTCATTGCTGGAGTGGATTGATCTGTACATCAAGCAGTCGTCTGCAAAGAGGCGCAGAGATGAGGTGATGCCAGGTGGAATGTCATTAATGAAGGCGAGGAAAAGGAGTGGGCCCAGCACGGTACCCTGTGGAACTCCGGATGATACGGGACACCATTCTGAAGACTGACCATCTATGACAACACGCTGGTGACGCTTAGTTAAGAAGTTGGATATCCATAAGTGGAGATTGTTTCTGATGCCGTAGTGGTCGAGTTTACTGAGGAGTCGTTGGTGTGGAACTCGATCAAAAGCTTCGGAGAAATCAAGCACAATCGCATCCACCTGTTCACCTCTGTCAATGGATTTAGCCAAGTCGTCTGATGTTAAAATTAGCTGGGTCTCGCAAGAGCGGAAACTGTTGCTGAAGATGATGTGTTCAATAAGCTTGGAGCAGATCGATGTTATGGAGACTGGGCGGTAGTTTGATGGAATGCTTCTATCTCCCTTCTTGTATATTGGAGATATGTTGGCGAGACACCAGTCTGAAGGAACGATGCCAGTGTCGAGAGACTGCTGGAAGATGGATGTGAGGATGGGAGCTATCTCAGTGGCAAATTCTTTCAAGATACGAGCAGGAAGCTGGTCAGGACCGGTGGCTTTCTTGGTGTCAAGAGTCTAGAGCAGTTTTAAAACTCCCTCATTAGTGACTGTAATGGTATCCATAGTTGGTGTTGATGATGCTCCGAGATCAGGCAATTGGGAACAATCTTCATGAGTGAACACAGATTTGAATTGCTTGCTGAAAGCGGTGGCTTTTGCTTGGCTGTCAAATACTGTTTTCCCTTCAGACTTGAGTGACGAAACAGAAGATGGTTCTTGCTTCTTGGAGTTGATGTATTTCCAGAAAGTTTTATTACTTTTGCCTGAGTCATCACTAAACATACTCCTTTGGAATTGCCAGTAGTTCCTTTTACAGATTTTTTTCATATTTCTCTGGTGGGCACGGTAAACTTCCCAGTCCTTGGCTTTTTTACTGGTTTTTGCTTTATTAAACAGTTTTTGTTTCTTTCTGGCAAGACGTCTAACCTCATTGGTGATCCAAGGTTTAGCAGGGTTGGCCTTGGACATTTTAGATGGAATGTGCTTGTCTGTGAAGTCAGCAATAGCAGATTTGAAGGAGTCTCAGTTCTCTTGGACTGTGTGTTGACCAGCCTCATGAAGGAAAGATGCTTGAAATGATGCCAGATCTGAATGCATTGAAGACATGTCTCCTTTGCTGTATAAGAAGACCTTTCTTGGAACTTTCTTACATCTTTTTGGCTTGAAGTTGATACTGAAGCAGACAATGAGGTGGTCACTGATACCTGATGTAACATCACAGTTCTCAATGAAGTTTGGATGAGAGCATAGCACAAAATCAAGGATGTTGTGAGCTTTGTCTTTGATTCTTGTCGGTTTGTTGACAACTTGGTCCAAGCAGAATTCATTACAGATGTCTAGCAACTGGGAGCATTTGGTAGATTCAGTGGCGTAAGGTTTGACGACCCTGTTGATCCAGTCTATGTCGGCTAAGTTGAAGTCACCCGCCACAATGATGATAGCGTTCTTAAACTTAGAATGGATGGAGGCAAGGTTGTCAGATAACTGCTGGAGATTAGTTGCTGGAGAGTGTGGGGGTCTGTAGAAGGTGTCTACTATTACGGGCTTAGTTCCTTCAATATGTATCTCAATCCATAATAACTCAGCTACATCAGATATTATATTGCATTCAGTGGCAATCAGAGTATCTCGTACCATGATGAAGACACCTCCTTTCTTACCGGATGGTCTATCTCTACGGTGGAAAATAAAACCTGGAGGTGTAACTTCAGCGGAGAAGATATTGTTTTTCAAGTGGGACTCTGTTCCAACAATAATATCAGTATCAATATGATACTGTATCACTGCATTTTTATAGTGCCTACGTCACCTTCTCACAAGAAGGCGACTTTCAGCTCCATTGACCTTCTCAGGCATGAGAATTTTCAGTTTCTTAAAGCCTAAAGGAATTCAGGGTTTTTTTGGTTGCCAAATTTACATGTTTTCATTTATTTTCAGCCTATTTTGGAGCGTTTTTGCCTAATTTCACGCACTTTTTCAGTTTTTCTCACCACTTTCAGTTTTTTCATGAAAGGCCAATTCTCATGCCTGCCTTCTCTATCTATGTAGACGAATTTCATAAGTCAATATCTTCTTTCAGAGAGCATATAAATTTACCAAAAGTATGCCAGTATATTCTCATTAACAACATATAACAGGCCAATATCAGCTTCAGTTGAGTTTTTAAAATGCATTTTTTTGATAAAAGTTGGTCAAAATCCAAGATGGCGGCCACCATGTGCTTTTACAAAAAAGTTGCCAAAAGTTGATTTAAAAATTAGTCTAGTGATATAAAATACTCACGGTAGTATTCCAAAGGCATTATGGATCATTTCGGTGCAAGTTAGGGTCTTGCATGTCAACTTAGTTTACCAAAAATTGATGAAACAATTTTGGAAACCCATGACTGTACAATCCCTATGGACTTGAGCGTATCCTTACCTTAGTTAGTAAGGATACCTGTCGGATCTAGCATTTTTATATAAATTGATCTGATGACTCATAAATCGCCACATGGTACATTCTTAGAGACAAACTGTTAAAAACATCATAACTTCTTTATTTTTAGACCTGTTGATTTGGTTTTGGTGTCATTGGAATGTTCTCTTCAAGAGCTATCTATAGAAATGATTTTGTTTTTTGAAAATATTGTATTTTAATTTTTTGTAACATACATACTTGAAGAGCCCGAGTCTACAAGTATACAGGTGTACATAAAAATGATCATTTAAAATAAAGTTGGTCTACCCTGGCCTATGGTAAATCTTGTTGTTTACCACATTGTAGAATACGATTCTTCCTGCATTTGCAGGGAGTGATTTTTAAATTTTTGGTTGATCTTTTTTAAAGCATGGATGATTTAGATGATCAAGTAGTATGTACCTCATTCTTGTCAATAAACGTTTTCTGCACCCTATTTGATCACAGATTATGGTCACTTTTTTTACCTTTTTCCAGTTTCTTGAAATCATGACTTTTAACTTTGCACATGTTCGCCTCGATTCTCTCAGGCCTATAGTACATGTACATCGGAAGGCCTGTGTTGAGGCTAGTCTACCCACAATGAAGGCACTGTAAACAAAGTACAGCTGGCACTGGTTTCAAAATACAGATGAATGGCGGCCCACACTGGCCATGGAAAATCTTCTACGTTGTAGGATCGAATACAATTCTTTCTGCATTTGCAGGGAGAGATTTTTTTCATTTTTGGTTGATCTTTTTTAAAGCATGGATCATTTAGATGATCAAGTACCTCATTCGAGTCAAACGTTTTCTTGGTCGTGCTAAATTGCGGGCTACTGGTTGCGTGCTGCAAAAATACAGGGCGTGGGCTGCGGACCATGGGATGCTGGTTGCGTGCCATTGGTTGTATGCTGCGGGCCATGGGACGCTGGTTGCGGGCCATGTGTTGCGGGCTGCGTGCCATGGGATGCTGGCTGCGTGCCATGGGTTGCGGGCTGCAGGCCATGGGATGCTGGTTGTAGGCCATAGGATGTAGGCTTGCTGGGTTACTATTACCATAGATTACCACTGACCATTACTCAGATGTAATACACCATGGTTATACTTTTTCTATACAGCCACCATATATATATCGTGCCAGCATATAGAAAAGAGAAAACAGACTTATCAACAATATCTGATATAGCAGACATATGGCCTTATTCAGGACAGGATAAATTTAGCTAAATATGGGTTTCCATTATATTTACTAGTAGGAATATACAAGGGGGAAATTTGTCACTTTCATATGTTCCACAGTGGCTAATTTAGGTATTTAGCGCGTAGCGCTGTGAATACTTATTGGGGTGTAACTTGTTTTCTTTTTATGGAGTTGGTATTTGCTTGTTTTTTATGACTTTTATTACTATTGTGGTATATGTCGGAATTTTTTACTTTGATGAGTGCATTTTGAGGGTTTGTAGCTGTTAAATTATTGCATATTGTAGTGTTCATGTGTATATACTTTGATTTGTAACTTGTTGGACTTTGTTTTGGAATTTTTATTTTGTGGGCCTACAAGTTGTCTATGAAAATATCTAAAACCAAACTTAAATTAGATGAAATTAACAATAAGAAAGTGGAAATTCACATTGAGCTTAGGCTTTCTATAGATCTCAGATGAAAGCAGCACAAGGACTTGAATCAAGTCTACATGGGATGCTGGTTGCGTGCCATGGGTTGTGGGCTGCGGGCCATGGGTTGCTGGCTGCTGGCTATAGATTTGAATAAATGTTTTATGTGAATATATCAAGGGGGAAGAAGGCAAGGTCCTACCAGAAAATACAGTTGCACCACCTCCTATGTCTGTCACTCGTTTCTGGTAGTACAATAAAATTACTTGTATGAAAAATTTGGTATCTGAAATAAAAGAGCAAATGTTTTGTGATTTTCACTCTTTGAGAACTTTCAGAACATATCTCTTCATTACCATACCCATGTCCAAAGAGACATCAAATTTGCGTTTCTCAACTCATAATAATCTTTGAAAAACACTTCCATTTAACATTTCTTTATTCAGTGAAAATTAATGTTGCCTCTATAACAGTGTCTTGGCTCCTGCACTATTCCACTCCCAGGATTCCACTAGACCACACAAACATTCTACCACAAATTTTAAGGTACCATTTTAAAAAACTAATGAAAAGCTTTCATTTGATAATGATATAGGTATTTTGCCATAGTAGGTAAAAAGGATAATAGTAACTTGCACAAATACCTCAGTTTTTTTAGATCCCCAACTCAAAACATATGGCCATATAAAATCGTGAAATGTTACCCAATGTGCGTGTAACTTCAACTTTACACTGAAACCACTTCACTTTGATTGGGACCTTTTGTTTGACACTGCAAACCAAATTTTGAAAGATCTGAATATGGTGAAAATCACAAAATGAGTGACAGATAGACATCAGACTCAGAGGTGGTATTTTCTGATTGGATTTTGCCTTCATTCCCTTGATATTAATCACATAAAACATTCAAACCCATGGCCTGCAGCCCGCAACCCATGGCCAGCATCCCATAGCCATTATCCTGTATTTTTGCAGCCTGCACTTCAGTCACTCCTACATTTTCTACACCCTATTTGATGGTCAATTTTTTTTACCTTTCTCCAATTCTTGAAATCATGACTTTTAATTAAGCAGCACATACATGTTCACCTTGATTCTCTCAGGCATATAGATGTATTTACTTTCTTTCATTCTTCCAATATTGTGCAACCTCATATGCTTGAGGATACAGGTGGATTTTGAAGTCCAGAAATTGACCAAAACTGGTTTGAGAACAGTCAGGGGTAGAATATCCTACTCTTTACTACTAGACACTTCAGGTGATTTTTGAATTATGCATCAAATTCTTTTAAAGGAATTTAAAATGAAACTAGGTGATCTTTGGAATCCAAAACCGTTCGAATTTTTCAAATCCGACCTTCCGTTGCAAAGTTATGAAGGTTTTTGTATCGCTATTTTAACTAATTTCGGAGAACGCAGGTCAAGGGATAATTCTTTTACTTTCTTTATTTTCGACAAGCAAGGTCACGGCACTAATGGCACTTACACCGCTTGTTAATACACAGAGTAATTTTGGTCAATATTTAAATTGTCTGAATGAATATTACACACACAACAGGAGTTATTTTGCACCCACACATGCGCGGTAGGGTGCATCAGACGCCCTCATGTCATACATATTTTTTCTACCTAGTCTTAGAATGTTCCATTTGGCTAGAAAACATGCTGTGTAAAGTTTGAAAAAAATTAGAGGCGGTCTAGGGGGACCACGGTGGCATTGAAGTTAAGGTATTGAAATTGCCTGCTTACATATAACAGCTATTTATTATTACCTCCAGAATCCTCACTCAGAAACTCACAAAGGAATAGCTGCCATATGTGGTATTGTAAATAATGACTTTGAATGTTTCATGGGATACACAATTACCTTGAATTACCCTAAATGACCCCAGATGACCAAGGGTCAACTTTTTGAACACTGTTGAGATTTGACCTCAAATGACCTTTGACCTTAAATGACCTTGACCTGACCCCTTAGAAGACTCATGTTGCCAAAATGCTTTATCAATAGTGATAATTAATGATCAATGAAAGGACTTCAGATCGTTCATGCAGTTAGCCTTAAGTAGGCAATTATTGGATTTCTAGCCCTTTTCAATGCCTAAACAACAAGATCATTATTCAGCTTGAAATGTTTTATCACTTGTGATAATAAATGATCAGTAGGAGAATTAGACCAGACAAAATGAATGGCAGTGATTTTTCAAAGCATATGTCACTGAACTCAACTAAGCAGCCATTGTATTTTGTATTGAGTTATGCTATAGAAAACACAATAGCTGCCTTTTGCATATTTCAAAACTAATGGCATGTATAAAAACTGCCACGTGGGCCCCCCTAAACGAATTTCGTTTTTGATGAAATTTGGCACAGGTATTTTTATCAAGCATTGGAACAATTGTATACTAGGTAGAAGTTTACTAGAAGCTTTTTTAAATACCATGGGGCGTTTGATGCATCCTAATGCGCGGGGTATTTAAAGATGATTAGTTAAAGGGCTGACCAACACTCAAATTGGGCGGAATTGTAGGCGCAGAAATTTCACACTAATGATCATTATTGTTGCCTTTTGTTGTTTAATTACATGTGATTAAGCACATATATTGAAAAAATTCTTGGGTGTGTATGGATGTCCACATAACTTGTAGACAACTGAAATTGTTTATACTTCCCTTCCAAAAAAATTGTTCAAATTTTTAAAATTCAATAACTCTGCAACAATATAACAGAATTTTTGTCTACAAATAGGTGGATGTGCATCATCAAAATCATCGTCCTGACAACATATTTTCAAATAAAAATGGTCTATCATACATCTGAAAAAGTGTCTAGAAACACTTGATTTATGTATCCAAACAAAACTATCAAGCCAAGTTAAAGTCATACCTGCTTGAATATGAGCTATGTGTCAACGTGTGTGTAGGACAGTGGTGTGAAATATCAACGTTCTCCTACCAAATAATGGGTAAATGAAGTATCTATTACTACAAGGGTTTAGCCAGGATTGAAAGTAGGGTGTCCAAATTCGCGGCTGGGCGAACAGGCTGACTTTAATCAAGACATGACATCAGCATGATTAATATTCATACTTGACAAAGAAGATTATGATTTAAAAGCAATACCAACATGGCGACCTTTCGGCAAACGTACGAAGACACAACGCGGTATAATAAGCCCATTTTGAAGTCTACAAAGTGCATAAGTTGATCAGAATTTTGTGATGATTGTTGAAGATATATTCTAACATTCAACATTGAATTTCGTATCGTAAAACGCATCTTTGGACGCCTCATTGGACGGCCTTTGCATTTTACACGGCGTCCATTTTCGTGATCAGCTGTCCAAATGACGGTTGGACGGCTCTCTGGCTAAACCCTTGCTTTACGATGCTGGCTATGATTACATATACAGGTATAACTCTTCTGTACAAGGGACCAACAGCTTTTCGTCCCCTCAGAAGGCCGACGATCTCTCATGAAATATTTGCCCAACTCTAAATACTTCATGTGAGGAGCGGAGTAGATCTAAGATATCTGCCCTATGCTACCACCAAGTCAGATAAACGTCTAAGCAAACATTCTGAGATTCCATTCCGGCAAGTGCCCTCACCGGGAATCAAACACGGGGCCCAGTGCCTGAGAGGTGAAATCACTAACCACCATACTATGGCGCCCTGTACATCAGAAGGCTTGTGTTAAGGCTAGCTCCCACTATACAATGTTACTAGTCCCAAAGCAACTCTCAAGAGAGTCACATGAAAGTCAATATAGGGATTGCATACAGACGAATGTTTGGAAGTGATTCATAAATTTTTAGTAAAGTAAATTGACATGCACAATCCTAACACTCACTGAATAGTTGCATCTGCGACCCTCGCCTATGGTTAGTAGATTCACTAACCTATTAGAGCACTGACTCAATATAGACCACTGATCTAGAAATTCAAGTGACTAAGCAACAAGGCTGTGACGCTGCGCGCCACAGCCGAGACAATCAAGCCAAGCCGGAGGCAAGGACGTGCCTCTTTTGTCAGTTAACCAAACAGGCGAGCCCGATTGTAGTGCTATCACTGAAATAATCTATGAGGTCTCTTGAATACAACTAGAGTCTTTAAAAAAATTAGTTAATTTTAAAACAAAATTTTGACAACTTTTAGGAAACCACATGGCAGGGCGCCCATCTTGGATTTTTACAAAATTATATCAAGAAAATGATGCACTTCAACTAAACTGAAGCTGGTTAAGGACCAGTATACATTGGTAAATACTAATGAGAATACTCTGGCATACTTTTGGTGAATTTTCTTGCACCCTAATAAAAGATACTCACTTGGTTGTTTCATAGTAATTCGTCTGTACACGGATTCAATTGAGTTGAGCGTATCATCTGTACAGAGGTTCAGTGGAGTTGAGCATATCCCTACCTGAGTAGGGATACGTGTCGGATCTACAATGTTACCATCATATAGGTTAGACGCCAGATGAGTGTAGTGTTTTCGCCCATTCCCCAAAAATTAAAGCAGACAACAAAGGATCATGACCCCCGATTACCCCATTTTTATATCATTGGTGGTGATTATAAGATGACTTTAATTCCTAATTTTGAACAAAGACCTCAACTGCACCATTAATATTGCCACTTTTTTACAATGTACCACAAATATATAGTTGTTTGCCATATTGTTTTAATGTTCTTAATTTTTTTGTTTGTTGTTAGGTTAGTTGGCCTAATAAATAACTAGATTGAAGACTACTGTTACTACAACTAAAAATGTCGCAGCGGTTTGCAAGGAACATGGGAGTCATGCCAACAGGGGGCGCTGGTACTAGTGGGTCAGGTTACGGCGGTGGCACAGGAGGAACGGGTTACGGCGGTGGTACGGGAGGAGCAGGTTATGGCAGTGGTACGGGAGGAGCAGGTTACGGCAGTGGTACGGGAGGAGCAGGTTACGGCAGTGGTACGGGAGGAGCAGGTTACGGCAGTGGAGGAGCTGGTTATGCCAGTGGCTCTGGAGGATCTGGATATGGTTTGTATTTTAAGACATGATAATCCCTGAACTTTTATTCCATTTAACTCTCCAAACGATTGAATATAGGAAATCATACTGACCCAAGTCCACGCTGCCTTACCCATACAAAAGAAAGTGATGATCAGTGCCCAGTATTGATTTTTGAATGGCAATTAGTCATGATTAGAACAATATACTTTCTTTGACCTCAGCAAGGAAGAATGGACTTGGGTCAGTTTTGTATTCCTATATTCAATACGTTGATCCTGGGTTTTCTCAACCGGAAATCAACCTTTACTGAAATTTAATCGCTCAATGCACTTATAAAGCATAACAATGCAACCAAGTAGGCTTGAAATGGATGCGCACTACCACCCATCCCAAACAACAGTTCAAATTGCCCGCTTTTATGTTAAATTGCAGGAGCTAATAAGAAATGATTTCCGGTTGGGAAACCCATGATCAACGTATTGTCTTAACCATTCACAAGATTTTCTGGAAGGAGATATACATGGGAAACATGATGAAGTCAGTTTTTAAGGGAGTGCATTTTTTTATTTATTAATTGATTGATTGATTAATTTATTTATTTTGTAAGAAATACCAGGAAAAAACATGTTTTTGCTCCCAAATTTTCCGATAAGCCATGTTTGATTTACCAGAAAAACTTTGCATGCATGGTACATTTTAACCAGAAAGTTCACCTGCACAATTTACATGCGTACTATGCTCCTGCACTAATACCCTGCAAATGAAAACACAGTATGACTTTTTGAAGTAAACTTATAATTAAAAATTTTCATCAGATAATTTCAATAAAAAAACTCAAGTTTTCCAGACAGTTTCAGCAGTCCTCTCTGCTGTCTTCCTGAGTGGATTGTGGTGATGGTAGCTGATCTAGTCGGATGCCATTTTGACATCTGGATCATCTGGTTGTACAAATGCCTTTTAAGTGGAACGCCTCCTCATCGCTGGTCATTAAGTTTTCACTCTTGTTTATGCCTCCCTTCTTCTCCAGATAGCTTCCCTTATCCATCTGGTGTTTCTGGTCTTCATCCATAGCAAGGACATCTGTCCTGTCCCAGTTGATAACACGTTTTTCAACCGCAGCGTGTTCAGCGATGGAGGATTTCATTTCCATGGATTGAGATGCTTTACGCGTAGAGCGATTGAAATTTTAATCGGTGGTTTTGTTTGTCTCAGTTTGAAACGACGACCTGTTTCACCAATGTATGCTTCCTCGCAATTTTGACACGGGATTTCATAAACAACATCTGCTTTATCCTTAATGTCTAATTTTTCTTTAGGGTGTATAAAGAACTTTCTAAGACTGGTGTGGTTTCTCTGAAGAGCTGATGTTATGGACTTTGAAAATATGTTGGATTCTTTCTGTGATCCCTTTGTCATTTGTACAACCAGCTGATCCAGTTGACGTCATCTTGCGATGAAGTCACAAAACAGCATCCAACTGGATCAGCTACCATCACCACTATCCACTGAGGAAGACAGCAGAAAGGACTGTCAAAACCATATGGAAAACATGAGTTTTCTTTTTTGAATTTCCTGATGAAAATTTTAATAATGATTATTGACATACCATATTGTTTCTAATAGACGCCCAGTCTCTATTAATCGTCCACCCCAAAAAATTTCAAAGAGAAGTGTTAAAAAACATTCAATTTTGTAGCATTTTAGTGCATCATTAAGCTTTAACTAACAATCGCTACTAACAGGAAACGGTACCAATGAGGTCGCGATCCCGGAAATGATGAAAAATTGTCAGTACTTCCTGGTATCGGGGGCCATGTTAAGCATACTTAGCGATTTTGTGCGAATTTTGAGGTTGAAAATTGGTCTTTAATAATCGCCCACCCTTCAAGAAATGTCTCCGCCCATGGGCGTCTATTAGAAACAATAAGGTATCTGATGAATCTATTCAAAAATTTTATTTCTGAACTTTGTATACTTTCTTTTTCAAGTTTGCATTCTCGATCACATTTTTTTTTGTCCTGCAAGCATGTATAATGTCCGTCCGTATCAGCCTTTTCTAGAATATGCGTCATGCTATCCCTTGAATTTGGTTTGTACTACTTGAGTATATGTAGGTACCTTCAATAATCGCTTAAGTTACATTAAATAGTAAAAGTCATGTGTGTTGATCTCGTTTCAGGTAACGATGGAAACGGCATGGCGATGGGCATGATGAACCCACTGACCAATGACCAACCACTGCAGTTTGCCAGTAGTGGTGGTAAAGAAGCATCAATGAGTGGCACCGGGGACCAGTCCGTGGGCATGGGCATGGGCACCACTGATAATGGTAAGAGAGCATCATTGATAAGTTTGAAACCAATACCCAATCTGCCCAACAAAGTAAAAATGCAGTATGTGTATTGCAGATATATTGCAAGCTACTTCCTTTTCCCTTGAAAACAGACAATCAATTCTCTTTCATAACTTAAGGCAGTATATGCTCTATCAAACATATGTACATACAACGTTTTTAGCATGGGAGTAGATTGAAATGAAATTGCATGCTAACAGGATGTATCTGCTATGCTTTATAAATGTACATACTGCGTTTTTCTGTGGGACAGCAATGGGAAACCACTGCAAGCTAGCAATGATAGCAGGCTGTGCAGCGGACCATCCCTCGTCAACCTCCTCGACTCGTTCGGAATTGGACTTTTTAATTAAAGCTGAAAAACAAAACAGTAATCAATGATAATGATAAAAGCAGTACAATGAGCTTCAGTGTTTGTGTATCTGAATCTCTCCGTCCACAGTTAGAAAAAAAAACCTTCTTGAATACACTTCGATCATTTTTCGTGTTACTTGATGATCCTTTGGACTACGGGGTAGTCATGATTTTGTGACCATGGGTCATCATGCATGGTCAAACCATGTTATTTATGAAAATCTTTTAAAATGCTTTACAGATTTTGTTCAGTTTTGACAAACTTTGGTGTATCAATCCTTTGATAGGGGTTCCTTCGGGATGTTCACGAATTTGGGTTTGGAAGGTCATCCAGTTGTCATTGGGATCCAAAAAATTGTCAAATTATTTAAAGACTAATCAAAAATCAGTGAACACTGTTTGAACATAAGGCCAAGAAAACAAATTGTTGTGTTGCCCTTTTGTGAAAAATTTTATGTCAGGTCGGTTGGTCAGGAATCTTGTTGGTTTTTTTTCCTACTTTCCCTGAAGGAGATTTTGACCTTTAAAATCTCTAAAAACAATGCATGTTAAAGCCATATGATGACATATCAAGATCATTTATTAGTTATTTTGACAGGACACCAAAGATTTGTTAATTTAAAACATTAATTGTGAGTTTCTGTGCTGGAAACCGTAAGTTAAATAGAAAAAAATTGTAAAAAAAAAAAGAACAAATCCCGACCTGATTTTTGCCAGATTTAGGGTCGGTTGGAAAAGGGCAATATAACAATTTTTTTTAGGCCTAAAAAAATGCTTTGTAAAGTACCTCATTAAATGACAAAAGGCTTCAGTTTACAATAATGTACAAAATTGTAATTGACAAAAGGAGTATTGAATTAACCCTAGCATCCTTTCATTCTAAGCCTAAACCTCATGACAAAGGCTTCAGTTTACAATAGTGTACAAAATTGTAATTGACAAAAGGAGTATTGAATTAACCCTAACTTCCTGTCATTCTAAACCTAAACCTATCTCCTCGGAAGTGTTTTTTGTCAAAAATTTACAATAGTTTACAATAGTGTACAAAATTGTAATTGACAAAAGGAGTATTGAATTAACCCTAGCCTCCTTTCATTCTAAGCCTAAAGGTATCTCTGAAATATTTGTGTCAAAAATTAGTGGTTACCGCCGGGACTCTGAACTTGGACCTCTCGCACCCCTCATATAAGACCACCGTCTTTGACGTATTCAGACTCAAGCTATTTTACTGATTTTCCCCTGTAGCATTTTGAAGCCTTAGGAGCTTTAGGGTTAGGTTAGAAGTCATGTGGTCACTCATGTGACCCTCACTATCCCTAACCTCCTTTCGTTCTAAATCCCCTTGGAAATATATTTGTTAAAATTGGTGGTTTTCACCGTGACTGAAACCTGGGAACTCTCGCACCCCTATACCAAGCTCCCTGTCAGGCACTGCCTTGGCAATGATTTGGTGCTCATACAAGACGCCCATCTATTACGTATTCCGACTTGAGCTGCTGATTTCTCTTGTAACCTTTTGTAGCCTTTGGGAGCTTTAGGGTTTATCTTACCACACAAAAGAGACCTGTCTATCAAAGTATGGGATGGGCTGAAATATGAAAACTCAATATTTTCAGTGTAAAATGTAAAATTTAGCAGTTAAAAGTCACATTTAGTAGTATAAAATGCATATTTCCTCTAAATTATGACCCACAATCTTTGATTAAGCCCTGCATTGCTTGGTATTCACGATAAAATCCATGGAATGACATCATTCTTTAAAATACAAGCGATGATAGAAAAAAAAGAAGATCAACCGACCGACCGATGCAAAATTTAATTTTTCCACTGGAGGGAAAACAAACAATTTATTTTTTTTGGCCTTATTGACTCCAGTGAATAGAATCAATGGGTTAACAAAATGTTTAATAAAAGCTTACAAAATACAAAATGCATGCATTTACAAAACATTTGAACTAGGCTACTGTATCATATGCAATAATTTTTGTGCCAAGTCAAGATAGTTCCTTGGTGTAGACAATCCATTGGCAGCTTCTAACTCACTGCAAAATAATCTGCTTCTCTTTCAGGTGGAATCAGTGACAATCTTGAAGGTATTTTTTTTTCAAGTTGCAGTGCTAACATGTGTATTTTGTTTGTAGTGACATAACACATGGGAGCACGTGTGGGAACAGCGCAGGACTCCGAATCAATAGGTCGCGAGTTCGAGCCCCGCTATGTCCAAAGAGTTATGTTGGCAGTGATACAGTTTCAATTTTATTAACATCCTCTCCCATATGATAGTATGATACCAAATTTACCAATGCTTGGTTTGATATAAAATAAGAGAATTACAACATGAAAAACACAGAGGAGTGAGGAATCTGTTACTGTAAAGTGGGAATATTTTTGCGAGCAGAATTTTCCGCAAAACCAGACAATCACAACTTTTTGCGTGTGTTAAATTAGCATTTTAAAGCTTCATTACATAGACCTGCACATAAAATGAATGTATTCACGGGGTGTTATATTCGCGGTTAGATGTTGATCTGCGAAATTCGTGAAAATTAAACCCTCGCGAAAATAACCCCGTTTACAGTATTCCACGCGAAAATAACCCCGTTTACAGTATTCCACCACTTTATTAGGTATCCAAATGTGTAACACATGACCATTTACAAAATGTGAGTACAAAAATATACATTCCTGATATAAAATTTGAAAAAAAGCTGTCCGGTTATGATTTTATGGGGAAAAAATATGAAAAGGACCCACAAAAATACTTATTCATGTTAATGTGCGTGAGTGTGAATGGTTGGGTCAACTTGATTTTTTGCCACCAAGTGAAACGTAGCGTAAAATTAGATCATTACTGATAACACTGAAGGGCAATGAAAAAATACTTCGCTTATGCGCAAAAAAAAAAATGTTGGGTGCATATGGACCCCCCACACTTTACCACATAAGTGTAATTTTTCCATTTTTTTGCAGCTGGAGGTGAATCTGGTACAGGAGATGGCAACAACTATGGCAGCGGCAACAGCTGGCAACAAGGCATGATGAATGCTATGGGCATGGGGATGATGCCGGGCATGATGGCGGGATACGATGGCAACATGGCGGCGCAGTTTGGCGGCTTTGACCCTAACATGATGGGCATGGCTGGTATGGGGATGTTTCCACCTATGCAGGATATGAGTATGAGAGAGACTATGTATTTGAAGGAGTCAACATTGTTTCCTCCCCCACCAAGTAAGTTGCATGAAAAGAAGATAGCAGGACCTTCCCATCATGCCTTGCTTTGAATGGGACATTTTGTATAGGCTTTAATGAGAGGGTTTAGGGATAAAACATATCTGAAATGCAACTTTTGGATGAGGTCTGCTAATTGTACTATTTTTCATCCCTAAACCCTCTCATCAAAATCTGTACAAAAAGTCACATTGGAAGCAAGGCATGATGGGAAGATCCTGATGTCTTCTTTTAGTTGCATGGGTTTGTCGCTACTTGAAACAAAACCCATTTAGTCCAATGCCACTTGGTCCATTGCCATTTGGTCCAAACTCATTTGGTCCTATAACCTGTTAGTCCAATTGCCTGGTGGTCCAAAACCCATTTAGTCCATCACCAACAATAATATTTTGATTGCCATTTGGTCCAATGTCATTTAGTCCAATTATCACTTGGTCAAATAATATGTTGATTACCATTTAGTCCAATTACCACTTGGTCCAATTATCATATGGCCCATTAATAACCAATCAATAACCATGAAATTCAGCTTCTGTGAATCTTTTTGCTCCAGTGTGTTAAAAAAGTTTTTTGACTTAAAATCTGATTGCATTTATTTTCTTTCACTTATAAGGAGTCTAATACATTTCAGTCATATGCTTTTTTTTCCATGTGAATCAAGGTACATTTTAACTGAGGGCACCGACAATTTGTGGAAGTAGATGCTATAGCAGTGTTTCGTTTGCGTTGCATCAATCAGAGTTGCTACATTTAAGGAATTCCATAAATTTTGGCATTTAAAAAAAATCTGTAAAAAAATTGCTTTCAAATGTGATGCAATTTTTTTTAAATCCCGTTGAAAGTCGCTAAAATGCAGCTTTTCATAAAATCATAGTCTTGCCATAAATGAGCCATACAATAATAAGTTGCTTCGGGACATGTCAACATTGCCTGATCAACCGTTTGATTTCTAGTTTTCTTTGGTGTCAGGGCTAGAAATTCGGCGAGAATCCATTCTCGCAGAGATTCTCCCCAAAAGGATTTTGCAAGAATCCAAATAGATTCTCGTAAAATGAGGCAAACACATTATGTATGAATGTAAAGAATCCAAAGATTCTTGCAAAGATTCTCCCCCAGTAGATTTGCGAGAATCCAATAAGATTCTCGCAGCAATGAACACATTTCTAGCCCTGGGTGTGTTAAACATGTTAACGTCCATGATAGCATAGACAACACCAAAGATTTACCATGACGGCATCCACAGCTGCATGTATCACTGTAAAGTAAAAAGCACTCGTTTTGGAACTGGCACTCGTTTTATTTCTCTAAAAACACTTGTTTCAGTACTCGTTTTCCAAAACAAGTGCTAAAACAAGTAGTAAAATGAGTACCAAAACGAGTGCCAGTTCCAAAACGAGTGCTTTTTACTTTACAGTGTATAGACCATATCGATAATTGACATAATCCCGCCGTTGATGGGGTAAATCCACAGAACCGGACGGGGAACGGAACTCAGAACGAAGCCAAGTATGATAAACACACTACTTGCTCTCGCTCTGAGTTCCGTTCCCTGTCCGATTCTGTGGATTTACCCCATCAACGGCGGGAGTAGGTCAATTATTGATATGGTCTATATGATGAGGAATCAATTGATTTTTTAACAGTGCAGATTTGAAAGGGCAAAATATAATTTTGATGCAAACAACTTCAGAAAAACTAATCAGGGCATAAGAAATGAATTTTGATGATGGTGATGGTCTAAAATCTAGAATTTGAAGTGGTGACTTCATTGACTGATTTTTTACTGATTCATGTTGAAATAAGTAAAGTACTTGTGACACATGGTGATTTTTTAGTCATTTATATTCCGAATTTTTCTCATGTTGTGAAATTTTCACCATTGTGAAAAATTTTCATTTGGAACGAACATTTTCATTTGAATTTTTTCTCATTGTGTGAAAGTTTTTACCATTTAGCAAAATGTTCATAATGGTGAATAATTTTCACATCATGGCACATTTTGCAGTGCTTACTGATCTGTAGTAATTTGATAATTCATGCTACATAAATTTCATTGGTATCACTATCACCTGATTTTAAATCAAGCATTTTGTTGGACAACGATCCTGTGATCCAGTGAGATTAGGCAAAAAAAAAAAGAGCAAGTTTGTTTCCTGTCGGTCGTCAAAAAACCTAAATGCGAAATGCTGTTTTTTTATTTTATTTTGTTTTCTTTTTTTCTATTGTTCAAGAGGTGCTAAGGCAAATTTTGATCGCAAATCCGCATGGGTGATGATTTTTTCAGTAAGAAACCTGTCCAGTTTCAAGTTTTTGTTGAAAAGAAAACACTTCTTTAGTAAAAATTTTGCAATTTTCCCCGTTCTTTTTATCAAATTGGCTATTTTGATTTTCGTTTTTCTAAAATATCAATTAAAAATATGAAATGCGCAAATAATGACGCCAAGACGAAATGCGCGTGGCACACGGGAAACAAACTTGTTTTTTGTTTTTGCCTTATATCAATTGCTTAGGTCACAATATCATAATTAGCTTGGTCTTTTCATGATATCACTGAATCTGTTCAATATTCCATATTCTTGAATAATGAAAATTAGCATTTGGAATTTTTACCACTCTATTAAATTAATGTGGATTTTGCTGATCGATAACATTGTCTAGTCACTCGAGGTCAATAAGCAATCAGCTGTCTGGATTTGGAAAAACACAAAATATCATTAGCGCATAAGACAATGTACCGCTATATTGCACAAAAGTTTTCTTTCATTTACTCTTTTTTATTTTTGTGACATTTTCAGATGCACCGACTCCAACCACAAAAGAACGCCCTCCGGGTTGCCGCACAATTTTTGTTGGCGGCCTGCCAGAAAACGCTAACGAAGCTCTCATGAAGGAGGTATTTGAAAAATGCGGGGAAATTGTCAGCTACAGGCAGGGACGTCGTAACTTTTGTCACATCAGATATGCACACGAGATGTGCGTTGAGAATGCTTTGTATTTCTCTGGTAAGTATCAAAGCATAACCAGGGAACCTATAGGCAAAGCAAAAAATTATTGGGCAATGTAAACAAAAATCCATGGTAGGGGTTGCATTGACAAACAATGGGGCCCTGCTGTGTGGATTTGTGTTACTGCCCAATAAATTATTGCTTGGCCTTATAGTAAGTTTGGTCGATATTGACCATTTTCCGATATCGATATATCGGCAATCAATTATCGATAAATATCGATATATCGATGTTTTCTCTCATCTCGCCAACCGAATAAATTACAATGCGTAAACGAACGAACTCTGGCGAGTGGCGACCCTAACTTCCGTGTTGTAATTACGTAGCACAGTTTGGTTGCAGAATTCCTCATACCCCTGTTTTGTTTGATCAAAAATATCGCCGTTTCTTCTCAAAATATCACTGAAAATTAAACATTTTTATGAAACAGAAGCATATTTATTCTTGATCTCAAAATATCACTGAAAATTAAACATTTTTATGAAACAGAAGCATATTTATTCTTGATCTCAAATACACAAATACATACCATGTGAAGATCATGATGAAAAATATTGCCGATGGCTTACTTTTACAGTGAATGCATGCGTCATCTGACCATTTTATGAATGAAATTGAACTTCGACCTGACGATTACGTCATGTTTACATGCAGATAGTACCGGACAACAAAATGCGGCCGGAAAGCTGAATAAAATCAACTACGTTGAAGTTAAACATCTTGTAAGGCAGTAATTATTCCCCAATGGAAAACAGTAAATAAGAGTAATAAACATTCTTTTTAATAAAACGTTTTTATTTCTTAAAACAATATCTTAAGCTTATGTTTGTTACTAAGATCGTTTTTAGTTGTTGTTTTAGCTGAGATGGGCGTAGAGGAAAGCTGATACCATTTCTGTTACTGATCTTAAAAGGAACCACTGAGATCGAAATAAATGGATAAAGGATATAAAAATATATAAATAAAAGCAAACGCAACAATGTTTTTAGAGTTTATTTTCAGTTAAATTCAGCTTTTCACGGTCCATTTTCAGTTTGTTTTCCCTGAGACGGCTTTGTTAATAATCGGCGCGATCGTGAGCAAACAATGTCCCTCTAGTCATTGTAAAACATGTGCATCGATGGATTACAGTGTTGGCGCGACATGTGATCATTTTATAACTCGGATATAACATCTAAAACTGAATAATATTTTAAAAATAAAGGATATCATCTTTAATTTATGACAGTTTTTTTAACTGACTAGTGTTTATGTGCCAAGAAATATTATATATCGAAGTTGCAATAATAAGCACGGGCATAAAACATCGCTGCTAGTTGAACATATTTCCCTGATACGTGAAGGCCGATAAGTTACACGCACACATTCAAGATTCAAGACTATGTTATTGACATTTATTTTTACACTTATAACCTTCATAAAAGCTGATATTTTGAACCATTTAAAGATATTGTTCATATGAGTGAAATAATTAACATGAGCAAAGTTAACAATGAGCTAATGAGTGAGTAATATTTACATTTATCGATAATTATAGCTAGATTTGTAGACATCATTCGCCCGATTATACGATATTATTTTCAAAACATCGACGGGTACGATATATCATTAGCTGTGGAAATATCGTACACCCGATTTATCGATGTTATTTTCAAAATATCGACAAGTTCGATATATCGATAAACCTCGAAATCCAATATCGGCAATATCGATGTTTTAAAAAAATCGATATATTTCGATATATCGAATTATCGACCATTCTTACCTTATAGTATTTGGGAAGTTTCATTCTGACATTGAAAATAAAGCCCACTCATTGCAGTTGAATTCTGCAATAATCAGTGAATCAATGTAGATTTTAACCCAATAAAAAGCTGATTAATGGAGTTATAAGCTACCTTACCCTAAGGTTGAACCAATGGCTCATTTCTATTCCTTTCCGATACAGGTTATTTTACCGATACAATGTTTTGCCGATACGGTGTAATATCGGCCCAATGCGATGGCCGATACGATGCATCAGTTCAAGCTTACCGTACCCCAAAGATTTACTGTGCTACAATTACTTGGACAATGTAAACAAACATCCAAATTACAGGGCCCTATTGCATGCAAATTCAACCTGCAACCTGCATTTTTGTGTAAATTTCATCAGCTCACATGTAAACAAACATCCACAGTGCAGGGCCCTATTGTATGCAAATTCAACCTGCACCCAGCATTTTTGTGTAAATTTTATCAGCTCACATGTAAACAAACATCCACAGTGCAGGGCCCTATTGTATGCAAATTCATCCTGCACCCAGCATTTTTGTGTAAATTTTATCAGCTCACATGTAAACAAACATCCACAGTGCAGGGCCTTATTGTATGCAAATTCAACCTGCACCCAGCATTTTTGTGTGAATTTCATCAGCTCACATGTAAACAAACATCCACAGTACAGGGCCTTATTTTATGCAAATTCAACCTGCACCCAGCATTTTGTGTAAATTTCATCAGCTCACATGTAAACAAACATCCACAGTGCAGGGCCTTATTGTATGCAAATTCAACCTGCACCCTGCTTTTTTGTGTAATTCTCATCAGCTCACATGTAAACAAACATCCACAGTACAGGGCCTTATTGTATGCAAATTCAGCCTGCACCCAGCATTTTGTGTAAATTTCATCAGCTCATATGTAAACAAACATCCACAGTGCAGGGCCCTATTGTATGCAAATTCAACCTGCACCCAGCATTTTTGTATAAATTTCATCAGCTCACATGTAAACAAACATCCACAGTACAGGGCCCTATTGTATGCAAATTCAACCAGCACCCAGCATTTTGTGTAAATTTCATCAGCTCACATGTAAACAAACATCCACAGTGCAGGGCCCAACTGTATGCAAATTCAACCTGCACCCAGCATTTTTGTGTAAATTTCATCAGCTCACATACAAGAAACAAATAACTATTCTTGTGTTGCCTTATTTCTTAATTTCAGGATGGAGGATGCACATCGGAGAAGGGAAAGATTCCAAAGACACCGGACGCTTGCACGTTGACTACGCTACGGCGCGCGATGATCAGTATGAATTCGAATGTGTGCAGAGAAGGCTTGCACGAGAAATGCGCCACCAATATTCACAGATGCAACCAGAACGGCCGCCTTCTCCCCCGGCAAAGCCGATAATTCACTACACTGATCATGAAGCACAATTATTAAACGAGCAACTTAAGGGTAAGTCTAAAGAAAGAAGATATTATTGAAGAATATTTACAGTTCTCGCCAGCTCAGTTGGTTAGTTCTCGGACTGTTAAACATGAGGTGTATTGATCGTTTCGCGTTCGAGTCCAGCTGAAGCTGAGTGTGCGAAAATTGTATGTTTTATGATGGTGTGAATTGCTCAAGCTAGGGTTGCGCCAATTAATGTAGGCAGCAGTAAGCTTTATGGCCCCAGGGAGTCCAGGTAGTGATTTAACCCCATGATTGGAACAAATTGTATATTGTGCTGAGGCCGTGTGGAATTACAAGTCAGGGGAGGCATAGTGCACTATAAATCACCTGCATTTATTATTATTATTAAAAAAAGCACAATTTAACCTTCAAATACATTTAAAACTCAACAAATTCAGAATTTAGCTGTGAGTCATTGGGTAGTACCATGCGGGAGTTTTTATTACTTCCCCAAGCAACGTCAAGCTGAGTGCCAAGACCAAGGAAGTTATAGGGGGGAACAGAGTTTCTCCGCCATTTTGATTTCATTGCCGTGTAAATCCTATGGGACGGCAGCCATCTTGGATTGTCGCTCATGGAGGGTGAGTTATTGTACCTCCGGCATTTTACGGCTCCGCGTGCAACACTTCGAGAGTCTTCGCAACGGATTAGCGGGGCAATTGGCGTACTTTAATCAGAGCAAGTCGCAATGCACGCTACATGAAACGCAGACACGGTTTGCGCTTGAAACAAAATGCACACGCTGTATATGCGTCAGGTGAAGATTTACACGATCTGCCTGGATATCAGGTCAAATTCCGAATATATCCGGAGGTACAATAGTCTGGCACTTTGGAGGGGTTCCCGTGCACCCCCCTTATAACTAAATTCTAACATGATTTTCAACATCCCTAGGATGTCAACTTAATGAGTTTAGATGTAAACAATTAAAATAAATGTCCCACGGGGGTCTAATAAGCATATTTCCAAGATGGCCGCCAAAATACTATTTTCATTATAATGGCCTAAAAGTATCTTGTAAAGCACTTTATGTTCAAAATTATTATTGGGAATAGCTTCTGGAGCAATAACGAATACATCTGACTCCAAATTATGTCATATGCATATTTCAAATACAAAATGGCCGCCAAAATGGCTGATTTTCATCAGAACCGACCGAAACAGCCTTTAAACTTCCTGATATAGTAAGTAATCAACAGGAAATAACATTTAGGGTTACGAAAAGATCATTTACCACCTAATTATATTGTAAGTTTGTGTCAAAATTAAAATGGTGCCAGTTCTGAGATTCAAAATGCCCCCCAAAATGTATTTTTTATGTGCAGAAATGGGTTAGAGGAATTTCAAAACAGTATCAAAAACACCATATGTTCAAAATACTCCATGGAAAATGGCTATGAGGGTAACAATAGTAGCATTTCTTCTCAAATAATAGTGTTAGCATGTTTCAAATCCAATATGGGGCCTGTTCTGATATCCAAAATGGCCTCCAAAATATGATTTTAGGCACAACAATTGGTAAATTTGCATTTAATTGGTATCAAAAACACAAAATGTTTGTTGGAGAATGGCTTTGACGGTAAAAACAAGACTATGTCTTCCTAAATAAGGGTGTTATTATGTTTCAAATTCAATATGGAGCCTGTACTGAGATTAAAAATTACCGAAAAAATATGTTTTTATGTGCAAAATAGGTTAAGAGACATTTCAAAACGGTATCAAAAACACCAAATGTTCAACATATGTAATGGAAAAATGGCTTGGAGGGTAACAAAAGTAATATTTCTTCTCAAACAATTGGGTGTTAGTATGTTTCATATCCAATATGAAGCCTAGTCTGAAATCTAATGGCCACCATAATATATACAATTTTAGGCACAAAAATAGGTGAAAGGGACTTTTTAAATAGTATTAACAACACAAAATATGATCATTATAATGTATAAATGGAAAATGGCTTTGAGGGTAGCAATAGATTATTTCTTGCAAAATAAGGGTGTTAGCATATTTTAATTTCAAAACGGAACTTGTTCTGAGATCCAAACTGGCTGCCAAAATACGATTTTAGGCACAAAATGAATAAGTGACTTTTGAACAGTATCAAAAACACACATGTTTTAAAATAATCGATGGAAAATGGCTTTGATGGTAACAAGAAGATCATTTCTCCCAAATAAGAGAGAATACAGATAATCAAAATAACTGCCAAATTAATACAATTTTATGCCATGAAACTGAGTTAAAGTGGCTTTGAAACAATATCAAAAACACCAAAATAATTGATGCAAAATGGCTTTGCGGATAACTATTGGAGTATTTCTACCTTAATAGGGTTGTTCAGGCTTTTCGAATCCAATATGTATAATGTTTCAAAGTCGCTTATCCATTTTCTTGCATAAAATTGTATTTTAGCGGCCATTTTGGTTCACAGTGCAGGCTCCATCATAGATTTTAAACATGCAAACAACATTCTATAGGAAGAAATGTTCCTAATGTTACCATCAAAGTCATTTACCATTATTTTGTACATAAATTTTGTTGCTTGCGATACCACTTCAAAGTCATCTTAACCCAGTGTTGTGCCTAAAATCATATTTTAGTGGTCATTTTGGATCGCAGTACAGAGTCTATATTTGATATGGAACATGCTAACACCCTTATTTGAGAAGAAACATTCTTATTATTACCCTAAACATGCTAAAAGGCATTTTCCATCAGTTACTTTTGAGCATTTGGTGTTTTTGATATGGTTTGAAAGCCACTTTAACCCATTTTGAGCACAAAATGATATTTTGGTGGCCATTTTGGATCTTGGTATAGGCTCCACATTGAATGTGAAACATAATAACATCCTTATTTGGGAAGAAATGTTCCTATTTTTTACTTACAAAGCCATTTTCAATGATTAATTTGAACAGTTGGTGTTTTGATACCATTTGGAAGTGCCTTTAACCCTATTTTGCACATAAAAACATATTTTGGCGGTCATTTTGAACCCCAGTACTGGCTCCATATTGAATTTGAAACATCCTAACTCCTTTATTTAAGTAGAAATACTCCCATAGTTACCCGCAAAGCCATTTTGCATCAATTATTTTGAACATTTAATGTTTTTCATATTGTTTCAAAGCCACTTTAACTCATTTTTCATGCATAACATTGTATTTTTGGCAGCCATTTTGAATCTCTGTTCATGCTTCATATTGAATTTGAAACATGCTAACACCTTTGTTTTGAAGAAATGATCTTCCTATTACCCTCAAAGCCATTTCCCATCGATTTTTATGAAACATTTGGTGTTTTTGATACTGTTTTAAAAGTCACATTAACTTTTTTTTTTGCCTAAAATCGTATTTTGGCAGCCATTTTGGATCTCGGAACAAGCTCCGTTTTGAAATTATAATATGCTAACACTCTTATTTGGGAGGAATAATTTTTTTGTTACCCTCAAAGCCAATTTCCATAGATTATATTGAACATTTGGTGTTTCTGATTTAAAAGTCCCTTTCACCTAGTACCTATGTTGGTGCCTAAAATTGTATAATGGTGGGCATTTTTTTAAATTTTTATTTTAGAGTACGCTTCATTTTGGATATGAAACGTGCTAACACCCTTGTTTCAGAAGAAATACTACTATTGTTATCCTCAAAGCCATTTTCCATCGATCATTTTAAAGTTCAATTTTTGCACATAAAAACGTATTTTGGCGGTCATTTTGAATATCAGTACAGGCTCCATATTGAATTTAAAACACGCTAACACCCTCATTTGGGAAAAAAATTCTTGTTTTTACCCTCAAACCCACTTTCCATCAAATATTTTAAACATTTGGGTGTTTTTGATACTGTTTTGAAGTGCATATAAATCCATTTTTATACATAAAAACATATTTTGGCGGTCATTTTGAACCTCAGTACAGGCTCCATATTGAATTTGAAAGATACTAGCACCCGTATTGAGGAAGAAATATTCTTGTTTTTATCCTGAAAGCCATTTTCCATGAAATACTTCGAACATTTTGTGTTTTTGATACCTCTTAAATGCAAATTGACTCATTTATGTGCCTAGAATCATATTTTGGAGGCCATTTTGGATATCAGAACAGGCCCCATATTGGATTTGAAACATGCTAACATCATTATTGGAGAAGAAATGCTACTATTGTTACCCTCTAAGCCATTTTCCATTGAGTATTTTGAACATTTGGTGTTTTTGATACTGTTTTGAAATTCCTCTAACCCATTTCTGCGCATTAAAAATACATTTTGGGGGGCATTTTGAATCTCAGAACAGGTGCCATTTTAATTTTGATACAAACTTACAATATAATTAGGTGGTAAATGATCTTTTCGTAACCCTAAATGTTATTTCCTGTTGATTACTTACTATATCAGGAAGTTTAAAGGCTGTTTTGGTCGGTTCTGATGAAAATCAGCCATTTTGGCGGCCATTTTGTATTTGAAATATGCATATGACATAATTTGTAGTCAGATGTATTCGTTATTGCTCCAGAAGCTATTCCCAATAATAATTTTGAACATAAAGTGCTTTACAAGATACTTTAAGGCCATTATAATGAAAATAGTATTTTGGCGGCCATCTTGGAAATATGCTTATTAGACCCCCGTGGGACATTTTTTTTAATTGTTAACATCTAAACTCATTAAGTTGACATCATAGGGATGTTGAAAATCATGTTAGAATTTAGTTATAAGGGGGGTGCACGGGAACCCCTCCAAAGTGCCAGACTACAATAACTCTGCTCCATGAGCGACACAAGATGGTGGAGAAACCCTGTTCCCCCCTATAACTTCCTTGGTCAAGACACACATAGGGAAGTAGTCAAAAATACTTTTTCTGCGTCTATACCATTTGACCAATAAAAAGATTGTATGGACTTCAATATTCATGAGGTGCGGTGAAACTTTTCCTTTCTTGAATTTCAATTCCGTGTGATCATACCATAGGTGAGGAGATATTTGCCAAGACACACGCAGGGAAGTAGTCAAAAATACTTTTTCTGCGTCTATACCATTTGACCAATAAAAAAGGAGTGTATGAAATTAAATATTCATGAGTTGTGGTAAAAATATCCTTTCTTGAATTTCAATTCCGTGTGATCATACCATAGGTGAGGAGACATTTGCTAAGGCAACATCACAGCTAATCACGTGGCTAGAGAGAGGCGATTGCAGCAAGAGATCCTCGCATAACTTCTACGGACTGATACAAGTCGTCAATAGGTAGGTAATAAACCAATAAAAAAAGACGCAGATATACAGTTTACCACTGAGCCTAATTCAATGTGGATTTTTAAGACAAAATTTGTGGGAATTAAGGATAACCAAGCCTGTAGGATGAAAAATAATTGAATATTGGGTGGTGAGTTCTGTCTGAAGTTGATCAGAAAGAAATGGAGTTACTAATAATAAATTGAGTTGTTGCTACTGGAATATAGTTTCAATTCAAGGTAGCGCTAGGCTCGAAAACTTGAGAGCCCCTTGAAACTGTAAGATTGCATAAAAATAGAATTGGTGAGTCTGGGAAGCAGATAGGCAGCTTGCCACCAAGCTTATTTCAATGTGGATTTTGAGACAAATTTGAGTGAATTTAGGATAATCAGTGGAATACTGGCAGATGTGTGTGATTTATTAATCATGGTATGATTAAAGGTTGGGTGATGAAGAACCAAATCCGTTTGACCTGTGTGAGGTGACAGTCTGAATAGAAAGAGGAAGAGAAGATTCCTGTTAATAATGTTAAAAACTTAGACAACAATAATATGTATTGTCAAGCTACAATCATTCAGTACAGGTAGGATAACAGTCAACTAATCATGGTGATATTTATGGATAAGTATGTTCAGAATGAATAGCTCCAGAGATGGGATACAAATAAAGTTAATAATTTGGATTTGGATAGACAAAACATATCATATATTATGTTGTACAGCAGTGGAAGAGTTATTCTCAGTTAACACAAATGCAATGCGGAAAGTTTCCTGAGCAATATTGTATGTATGTTTGTAAAAACTTGTCAAAAAATACTCATTTAGTCACTGAGGGTGCTTTTGTTGATTGCACACATGTTCGTACCTATATTACCCTATAACAGTCATGTAAGACGCTTGTTGAATGAGAAACAGCAATCCGACGAAGAGCTAGCCCAGGCAAAGGCATTCCACCAACAGAAAGTTACTGGCATCCTCATGCAATGTAAGTGTCATATATCCATCAAGATTTCCAATTTCAGCAAACTGGGGAGTGGGGAGGGGGGGGGTGAAAAAATTAAAAATAGTACCATTAGACACTCAAAGTATGAAAAGCAGCCAATCAGGTGTAATGCAATGCTGCTTTCATACTTATTGTCGCTTTGTAGCTCTGTCGCTTGGTTCCTTTCACACTTTTGTAGCTTTGCAGTTTTTTCGCTTTGCAGATTTGCTGCTTCATGTCCCTCTGAAAGTTGAGGTTGAGAGGTCAGAAGGTCGGCTTACTGGAAAAGATTACTGCCTGCTATTAAAATTGGAAATTTTAAGGATATTTTTTATGCTACAATCAAAAGATTATTATATTAAGTCGTTCAGTATAAAATTAATGTTTGTCACATTGAATAGGTTTTGCAAAATGTTTGACAGTTTTGTAAGTGGGGGGTGTTTAATTTAGAAACAATGGCTTATATCCAGGTAAGTGAACTTTTGTGCATTGAATCTCTCACAGGGAATAGACAAGAAGTCAGAAGGATTCCATCATTTAGAAATCTCAATTCTCTTTCAAATGTGGCATACATTATTTTTATACTGAACACATCAAGAGTACTTATTGGAATTTGTATGTTTTTGATGGGGTGACTCAGAAATCAGAGAAGGCATTCAGTCTTGTATTATGACAACAGATGTTTTTATGGTGAAGTAAAATATCTACTTGCGCGAAGATGATAAAATCCGTGCGATGGGTACAAACCAGTACATTCAACCCAGCAAACAGCATGGAATATATCCTTCTTTGATTTGATGAGTCACCCATTACAGAAAAGGTAAGTAGAGAAGAACTGTCTTTATTGTAGTCTGAAAAAAGACACACCAAATTAAACATCCGCATTTTGCTTCTTTGAGATTTACCATCATATCCAATTTTTCACATTCTTCACTATAAAGGTACAAAGAATGAGTTAATGATACCGTGCATGAAAGCAAACCTCAGTAATTTTCTTTTGACATGTGAATGTTTTTTTCTTCAAGGTCAAAGTATGAAGCATTTTCAACTGTGGAATTGATGAGCATTTTATGAGTAAAGTAAATTCCAGCAAATTTCTTTAACATAAATCCAGTTCTTCTTGTATTCACAATTTAAGAAAGCATTTACGCATATAAAATATGTCATAATCTCTTAGATCAAGACCTTATCCTTTGAAAAGTACAATCAGGTTCGCAAAAGTATAATTAGTAAGACGGGTAAGAATTTTGGTAACATAGAATCTGAAGTGAGTCGAAGACAGAGAAAAATTATTGTTTTATTACCATCAATGCTAATAAGATCGATGTGAATTAATGAGGCATCCAGTTTCACAGATACCAATTTTCAAGGTAATTTATTGATCAGTCAGTGTAAGTTTGGTGGAGAGTTCCACAGAGCCCTGTAAGTTTAGCCATTTGAAGATTTATGTCTTGGCCAGAGTGTAAGTTCCCACAGGAATCCATACTGGTGTTAATGATAAATAGTTTGACCTTTACTATGGGAAGATATCTTTTACCCTGAGCGTAAGTTTGATACTTTGTTCCACAGAGATAGACAGCCGTTTGAAGCCTTTATTGTGGCCATTAGTGTAAGTTAGATACTGGTGTTCCACAAGGATCCATAGTGTGGCCCACTCCATTTAAACTAACACCCCGTCAGGTATTTACAGTCCCATGTGTGTTTTACCTTTTATCCTCCTCAAGTCACACTCATAGAGCAGGTATTCAACAGTGCTAGCAAGCAGAGAGCCTGGGACCATTTCACTAAAGCACAGAGGAAGAACTTAGACCTATGGAGGAAGCAAGCTAAGGTAGGGGACCAACTGAGGGATTTCAGTATGGATGCATGGTGTGAAACCTCTCAAACAATTGTGGCATTTCATTATTCAAAATTGGAACAAAATGTGAGCAATTTTCAGATTACAAAAGGTGGGGGCTTGATATTTTTTTGACATGATCTTTTATTGGGCTTTGAAGATGATCACACAGTTTCATTTGAGCTAACAAGCAGTTCCCGGGTTTAAATACCAAGCATACTAAAATGATAAGTTTTTGCTGAACATTTTTAAATGTAATAAATGAATAGACACAAAAAGCATATTGAGGGGAACAAAATCAATCTTAAAATTGACAACACATATTTTTCCAAAAAGTTTCTATGATGATTGAATAAATAGGCAGGAAAAAAATACTGCTATGCACCTACTTCTATGCGCCGTTAATATCACCGAGCTCAACACAAATTTTCTGCAATGTTTTGAATGGTTTAAAGCATGCATGCATCCATGTGAATTCCTTACTTACAGCTGACCATGCTGACAGACAGTGACCGACAAATCCCCCCATCTACTACTCTGAGAAACTGCCAATGACTGAGTAGCTGCAGTTCTTATTGAAATTCAAAACTTGAATTTAAACTAATTGCAATGGTATATACTGAAGGGCTGTCTCTACTTTTAATGATAATGTACTCATTTGTGTTTTAAATTTATTTATACAAGCTTTGTATTGGTAGTGTATTGGGCGGGTAAGTATTGGATGACAAAATCAGAGTAAGGCCAAAAAAAAAAATTGTTTGTTTGCCCTCCAGTGGAAAAATTGAAATTTAGGGTCGGTCGGTCGGTTGATCTTTTTTTTTTTTTTTTTTTTTTTACTCTTCACATATACTTTAAGAATGATGTCATTCCATGGATTTTATCGCAAATGTCAAGCAATGGAGGGCTTAATCAAATATTATTTAGAGGAAATATGCATTTTATACTACTAAATGCGACTTTATACTGCTAAATTTTATGTTTTCCATTGAAAATATTGAGTTTTCATATTTTACATGTTTGGGAAAAAAAACAAAAAACTAAAATCGCGACCCTAATTTTTGGCATTTTTTGGGTGGGTCGCGGAGGGCAAACAAAAACATTTTTTTAAGGCCTAATGGCGAGACTGGACAGTACCATTATTGGAGAGATATGAAAGATATCTTAGTCAAGTATTAGCTTACAGAGACTACATATTGTTATGGGCAATGGAAAGACTGGAGTATGGTTTGATGAACTGTAATTTGCTTGAAATGGAAGGGCCTTGGAGCTATATCTTGATGAAGTTGTATGTATGGGATTTGAATTCCATTTATGCTTAGGGTAAGCAATCCTGAGAACCGAAATGGGATGGCATTTGTTTGTATCCTATCAATTCCTGAATACTGGCTTGTATTTGAACACAAGCAGGACTGAAGGACAGTACGAATTGTGTAAAATGCAGACTTTTGTCTGACATTTGTAATTCATTTATGGCTGAATTCTAGTTTATATCTGATTTAAACACCATCGGTACTGTTAGTAAGCTGGAATGATGGAGATAACATGGCTTAATGCAATGAGACTGATTTGTAAGGCTGATGGAGACCTTTGAACTACAAGTCTTGGGCTTTTGAGGTTAGGGTAAGCTGCTAATGACTAAATGCGGCTTTTAGTGTTGATCACATACTTAATCTGGGTAAGAAGAATTACTGGAGAGTAGACTGAAGTGTAAGATTTGGCTTAAGAAATGTTGGTAAGCTTATGACTCAATGTTGATCCATGTAGCACTTTGAGTAAGCAGGACTAATCCCTATGGAATGCAGAAGGACGGAGACTGGATCAAACTATACAAACTGGCTGAATGCTGCATTTGTGGCCCGTTTTTGCAGCATTTACTTGTGGTAAGCAGCAAGAAGGATAGACTGCAGACTGAGGGTCAAGATTTGGGAGATGATCGATGGTGATGTGATAGTTGGTTTGTATCCGAGTCGAGTCCGAGTCCAAGTCATGATGCACAGCAGAACCGGGTGTTGGTATGCGGCGTTTTTTCAGACTTTGAGGTGACGGTAAACTGAGCTGCACCAAATTGCTGGTTTGTATTTGGAGATAACAACAATCACCCTTCCAAGTTCCATTGATGGAAACTAATTAGCATGTGAACATTTGAAATATTGCAGCCTTCAAATAGATTGGATCAGCACTTTAAGGAATACACAAAGTATGTATTTATAAAAGAAAATTTGAACCCACGGTAATTTGAATTAAAAGGAATATATGAAAACATAATAACGTGGATTCATATGTAGTGGTATAAACTAGATAAATAATATTTTTTTGACTGAGCACTACATTATTGCTTACATAGAAGTTCATTGTGGGTACCATTTGTGTCCTCCTTAGCCAGTGTTCAAAACTGACCCGAGTCCATGGATTTAACAACTTCTGAATACATAAAGGACTTTTGGGACACTTGCGGTGCATATTCATTTTAGTCCTTCACACACATGTTAACCCTACCTATGAGAAAGTCTCTTCTGTGAATAACTCATTTTTGAAAAAAGTGGACTTGGGTCAGTCTTGCATTCTGGTATTCAATTTCGAGATTAATTAATCAAAAATATTTGTGGGAACCTAAGCACAAAACACTGACTTTTTCAACTACTTCTAGCTCAAACTAACTTAGAATAAGCATTTTTTCTATTTTTTTTTTGACATTTAAAAGATTGTAATTTATAAAGCTTCTCTGCTAAATTTGTTTAAGTCTGATTTCAAAAACACCAGCATCAATGGCGTTTTGAAGTGGTTATATTTTCAACAATCCAACATGTTGAACACCCTGAATTTAAATCATGTTTTGCTAAAGAAGTTGTGATTATCATAATCTGATCTCAGTTGTTATGATTTTAGCTCTATCGTTTTGAACCATAACTGGGATTGACACATATTTGGTACCATTTTAAAGAGGAATAAACACGCTCTCCACCAATACCAATAACCCAATTTCAACTTTCAGACCAAATATTTACCTAATGGTGTGCCGTGTCACATATTTGTTTGAAAATTGAGATTTGTATAAGTTATTTGGAGTTTTTGGGCTAATTATCTGAATGATATGTCATGATGGGGTATTGCTCATATTTTGGCCCTGCATATGCCCCTCACATGACTATATGACCTGACTTACAGACAGACATAAAAAACTGCCAGATTCTTATAATGTGACATGCTAAGCAGATACAACAATGAACGATTTGTAGCCGACACATGGTCGGTCACACTGTATCAACCACCATTACTGGAAATCAAGGACATATATTGATGGATCCATGGCTCATCATGGTGCCATCATACTGTTATGTGATTCGTTTGTATTGGTTGGGGAGGACATGTTTTCTTAAAAGGTGAGGAAATAGTTTGTGAAGTGTGAAGTATTTTGGTGAATAACTCCAACAAATATTTGTAGTATAAGAGTCTGCGTTGATGGAACCACCGGGATAATTATGTGTGACATTGACTCAATCGTGACCCCTTCCCTATCTTGGAGACTTTACACGTTGATGAAGGAGTGGGGGTCAAAACATTTCAGTTTTAGATTACTTTATAGTTCAGATATTGTGAGAATAGCACTATAATCAAAGCTAGGTTTTGTACTATTTGTGAGGGTTTTTTTCAAACTGCATTTTGTTGAATAATTTTGCATATAGATGACAAACCAATTTTTTGAATCAAATTTTAAACCAACTTTAAAATATGTCACACCTGAAATTTGTGGCGACTCAAAAAACTTCATCACCAAGTTATTCTCTGCACACATTATTGAAATGTTTAGTTCTCAAAGATTAAGAAATTATTCAGGTAAGTTTATGTTCACTGAGATTGAAATTTTCATTTTGCAATTTTTATGA
>JXSR01S020205.1:23685-34985 GCA_000969725.1 Ophiothrix spiculata | reverse complement strand
TGGTGTGAAAACAGTGTTTCTAGTTTTAAAACTGAAAAAAATCTTGTTTCTACACCTGTGATGGCCAAACAAATTATTTTTGATGAAATTGTTTCTCATTGAATATGTATTGAATAATGTCTAGAGGCTTTGTTTGATATTTATCTATCTGAGATAGAAATTCGGGATTCAGAAACACAGGATAGTCACACCACCATCAAAGAACGATATATTGCAAATTAGTTCTCTCTCAATTTGAGCCATTTTTGTGTAAATTTTTGCAGTTTTTGTGACTTAATTGTACTTTTTAGCTATATTTAGAGTTTTTAATTCTATGTAGAATCTAGGATAGTCCCTTTAAATGTTTTGAAGCTCTGTTTTAAAGCTCTCCCACTCTTTTGGAAAATTAATTCGTAATCCCGGGGCCGCTCGAAGAAAAAAGTGGTTTGCATGCTCGTCAGAAAAAAACGTCGAAAAAGGGTTAGATTTTGGCCCATTGTCGTCGTCGGCGTCTTTAGTAAAAGGGGTGTCTTTTCAGGGTAACTTTCGTCTTTTTACGATTTTTTTTTTCAACTTTAGGGTCACTTTTTCGCCAGGTCTTCTAAAATTCCAAGAAAAACAGCTGAACAGGCTTTCGATGTATTATATTCATGTTTTATGGCCTCTGAGGGTCCATATCAGTGTGATACACCATTGTGGGTCAAATATCCATTACGTAAATTGTCAATTTTATTGTATTACGACATTTAGGGGTATGATTTTGAATATTTTACGTCATTAAGGGTTGGATTTGCTGTACATGATTGCGACCCGTTTATAAGGGTCTGATTTTGATGTCCTCTGACCACTTTTTGTTGTTGCTGTTGCTGTTTAATTATTTTTTTAGATTTTTTTCATGTGTGACAGAACCCCTGATAATACGAAATTAATTTTGATATTGGCTTTTAAAAATCAAAAAATTAAAAATATAGGGTCAAAGCAAATACATTTTATGTTGGACAATCCATCCAGTCAAGTTCTACTCAAACTTTTAATACACGTAGGCTCGACGCTGTTTGTAGTATTTCATTGTATGGTTGTTGAACTTTCGGCAACCGGCGATGTCCGTCAATTCTATGATTTTTGAGATAGGGACCCACATATTTTCCCCCGAGAATATTTCAAATACAATATCAAAGGATTACTTTAATTAGTGAGTTGGAATTTTTTCAAAAAACAATGGGAAAAAATAATTTTTTCGACTAACTCGCACAATAAACTAACGTGCGCGGAAGCTTTGAGACAAACAATTAAATGTATATCCTTATGTCGTACATTGAAAAGCTTTACTAATAATATTAGAGTTACAACTTACCCGAATCTTAAAGGCAAGAGAGATCAAATATAAAAATTCACAATCCGAATTAAGGTAGAAAACGTGTGTTGTTCCAGAGAATGATGTTTATTGTAATGGCAAGTTGGAATATTTACGGGAAACTTTATACTTATTCAATTCCGGGTCCGCGACCTTTGCTGACCCACAAGATCACGTGTGTTCACTTAAGGATTGTGTGACAAAACGTTACGTATTGTCATATGACGTGCATGTACAGTATGGAGAGAAAATGTAATAAAGAATCTCATTGTGACGTCATTGTTTTAATGTAAAAATCCACAGAACACTGGGAGGGATGCACTCATATTATACAAATGTTGACTGCTTTAAGGGACATAGTTTAAATTATATCCCCTTTGTGATCTCAAAACCCTGACTATGCATATTCATGGTTTTGAGATCACCGAGGGGAAATAATTTTAACCATGAGGCTCAAACAAAAAAGCAATCAATATTCGTTATATACCGAATATAGATTTTTGTCATCTGTTTGGTTAAAAGAATCATTTTTGCACTGTAGGGAGGAGTCTGAGGTTTTTGATAGCTCTAGATTTCAAAGATTACTCAATGTTCCCAAATGTACCATATTATAGTCCCTATTGAGCTCTATCGGAAAAAGCGCAAAATGTCGATAGGTTGCCATGGTATCATGTAAAGCCTCTGATTGGTTGAAATTTCAAACGATCATAACTACAAATCCAAAGATGCTACTATCACCAAATTTTGTGGTATATGTAAAGGATGAAACTACGGAGAGCACCATAGAAGCAATTTTATATGGTTGCCATGGCACCATTGAGCCGATCAATCTGGTGCTTTCGCACCGTAACTCAAATTTACGACAAAATTTTGAAAATCCGCTTACTCGGTTACGGTGCAGGTGCACCATTAGATTTCCAGGGGAAGCAGGAAGCAAAAAAAAACCCGTCCATAGGCAGAAGAAAAAAATTCACCCCTTAACATGGAATAGGGGGAAAAACAGGAATTTCTAAGGAAAAAAATCGCCCCGAACGGAACGCGAAGAAAAAAAATCAACCCCGAACCCAACTTTCTGCTCCCCTCCATTCCCCCTGGAAATCTAATGATGCGCCCCTTATGGAAAAGTATCCTTGGCACACATCAGCCTTTAATACCAAAAGGCTAGGAAGTCACCATGCACATGACGCTTGAGTAATACCAGCTTTCGGGGAAAAGCCATATAGGTCAAGCTAAACAACCTTGAACAATACTTTCACCGGTGTGGACTCGGAGGTACTATACTGTTGGGAAGTCCGAAGTACCACCCATAAAATACTAATTTTCAAAAAGGGGGACCTTGAGCGTCAAGATCCGAAGATTGTCGAATCCAGAATAAATTTTATATATGAAATTTGACCGTTTTTAGAGAGGGTGGTCTAAATAGCTAAATGACTAAATACCCAAGAACATCATTAATTTAGTAATATATATATAAATTTGGTTAAATTTGAGCAACACTTGGAATTCAGAATCAGAATTTATTAACTTTCACCAAACATATAGGTATAGTTAATATAAAACAAAACAACAAAGAATAAAAATATGTTAACCAAACAGTTTCTAAATATATGAGACTAAATTAAACAGAACATGTTACAGTATCCTGATAATCTACAAAGATAGATATTTAACACAAATATGTGTACCGCCGCGGCAAAAGGGTCCAGTTGTCGGCTCGTACATGTTGCTCCTTGTAGCATATCTAATGTATGGTATTTGTATACATCAGATATGCTACAATGAGCAACATGTAGAAGTCGACAACTGGACCCTTTTGCCGCGGCGGTACACATATATTTGTACAGGTATACACATGCGCAAAAAGCAAATGCATAAAGCCAAATCAAATTAACATATGATAATGAATCTGGGCACTCAATGAAAGTGCCATAACTGGCACACATGAATAAAGTTTAAAAAGATAACAAAAATAAGTATGTCATAGAAAATACTATATTTACATGTTGTAAAAGTCCGGGGTAAAAGTATCCATAGAAAGTCTTTTGGAGCATTTTTTAAAATACGTGATCAAAAATGTATAAAAATAAAATAAAACAAAACAGCCGTAAGATTATTTGTTAAGTTTATAATTTTACTGTTGTACTCCATGTCTGTTTTTCTTTTCCTACAAAAAATGGGGCTCGTCCGGGAATCGAACCCGGGACCTCTCGCACCCAAAGCGAGAATCATGCCTCTAGACATTTGTTAAGTTTATAATTTTACTGTTGTACTCCATGTCTGTTTTTCTTTTCCTACAAAAAATGGGGCTCGTCCGGGAATCGAACCCGGGACCTCTCGCACCCAAAGCGAGAATCATGCCTCTAGACCAACGAGCCCTTCACAATTATCATCAGTCAAGTATGGTATCTGTCAAGTTGACAAAGTATGATAAGTGCAACAGGTTGCACCAGTTTGTGAAAGTAATATTTGTATCAGCAAAGTATTTGGTATCAGCTTGTGTCATATGCTCCAATTTAACTGATGGTTAGCATTTTCAGTACTTTGAAAGAAAAGAATAACCGATCGATAATAACTTCAAATGATTTTACTGTATGACATTTTCAAAGCTTTAGTGCAAAAAGACAACTCTAAGAATTCGCTTAAAATTTGCCTCACAAAATTAAGAAAGTCACAAATTGCAATATGTTAATTTGTACCAAATTACCCATTGCAAATAGTGTGAATTGCCGTCTCTGCAACAGGTTCATTAGTAACGACCCATTTTATTTTCAATGATCTTGCTTGACCATCTTCATCTTCATCAGTGACCATCCCTTGAGACAGGGAGTTGGTCATCAGTTAGTGGTCATTGGCTTCGTCCTGTACAAAGTTTGTACCTATACTCCCTGCTGACTGTAGCTATTAACCTACATAACGGTCATTTTCCGTCTTTTTTATGAATTCTTTAACTATATCAAATGGTTGTTTTATCTAAACATTTTAACAAAATGATGTTGAACATTACTTGTAAATAATTAATAAAACACAACATCAGTTGGCAACAAACGCATGAAGTCCATCATCTTGAACAAAATAATAAAATAGTAACGGTGACCTATTTTCAGTTAATCATTAAAAACATACTTATCAAAATAGAATTTTCTCAAATGAATAGTTAAACATCTCTTACCAAAACATATATTTTAATCTAAAGAATTTTATTTTCTCCTTTTCCTCCTGTTTGGAAGAAGACAAATATATATGAAATTCAAAATAAAATATACGAGGGTCATTCAAAAAGTTCTACCTGTTGTATGATAACTTTTGTTCTAATAAAGGTAGCTTCTTGAAAATTGGCACAAATATAGTTAAGAATGTTACCCACACATGGTGCAACAATTATATCCACATCTTTTCTAGATTTCTGTAAGTGAACTGAAAACCACGGTAAGTTTCGGTACACCGGAAACGGTCAGAATATGTGCAACAGTTTTAAAAGTGGCTCAAGTACATTGAATTGAAAAGACCATAATATAGCCATGTAGTATTGCTATACAGTGAAAATTTTATAAAACATAAGAATAGACATACAAAAAACTGACCCAAACTGAGAACAATGGTCATTCACAAGCATATCAATGATAGGAACAAATAACCCCTGCAGCAATAATATCAAAATCAACAAAGACAAAGTTTACGAAGAAATTGACCTAAATAAAACAAGATGTAAAATGGTGGCATTATGAAGCTTTATTTTAAACTTTATTTTCATGGTAGATACCAAGAGAAACAAAACTCAATTTTTTAACTGAAAAATGTGCTGTTGCAGCTTTAACTGTTGTTTTTTACATAAAAACGCACTTGAAAAAGTCACGCTACAGAGAAACACTCCTTGCTAATATTCGTAACCTGAGAAGGTATAAGACATCCTATCAAATATTGGGATTCTGGGTAATTACTAACTGTAACAAGTTTACTTTATAAGTGAAAACTGACTTGTTGGACTGTAAGGTACACTTTCATTTCAAAATTGTTCTGTAAATTAAATAAAGTTTGGGTATACAGATGGTTGTTCATACATAAGCTGTACACGTAATTTCAGTTGTAATGTCATTAGATATTTTACCGTTTCCGGTGTACCGAAATTTACTGTGGTTTTCAAGTCACCTACAGAAATCTAGATAAGATATTGATATGATTGTTGCACCATGTGTAGGTGACATTCTTAGCTATGTTTGTGTCAATTTTTGAGTAGTTATCTTTAATAAAACAAAAGTTATGATACAACAGGTAGAACTTTTTGAATGACCCTCGTATAAAACATCATTGTCAAATATTGTTCTAGTGAATCTTAAATTTATTTAAAAAGAAAAATCTTCGTTTGATACATAAATGTAAATTATGCGAGTGAGATGTTGATGAAATTGGACGGCTTTTCTGGAACATATTATGTACCTACAAATGCATAAAATGCCAAAAGTAAAAACGATAACAATACCAACTTGAAACTTTAAAAAGGTCTCATCTCTGCTTATTGCAGACCTATAAAATACAAAAGTTGTAAAAGGTTTACATGGGCTCGTCCGGGAGTCGAACCCGGGACCTCTCGCACCCTAAGCGAGAATCATGCCACTAGACCAACGAGCCATTTAAGTTCACTTATGTCACACTTCATATGAACTTGACACAAACGTGATTATTTTTACAATTTTCATGACTTGAGGTTGAACATTTAGTTCTTCAAACACTTTATGAACGCAGACTGTATGAACATAAAGTTGTTCTCTTGTCATTATTACTTTAAACAAATTATTGTATGGATTGGAATAAGACCTCAAGTGAGCTACAACACAATATTTGGGGAAATGGATTAACTTTTTTGCTTTTTTACAGAACGCCTGCAAAGTTTCATTTAAAAAAGAAATCTTCGGATAAATTTAATACTAGTATGTAAAATATTTTGTTAGAACTTTAAAACAGAAATACAAACCTTGAACGAGGCTTTACTTTTGGTCTGAAAAGTTTTTCCTACAAAAAAAATGGGGCTCGTCCGGGAATCGAACCCGGGACCTCTCGCACCCAAAGCGAGAATCATGCCTCTAGACCAACGAGCCCTTGATAACAGCAAAATTTGTCAAGTTGGCAAAGTATGATAAGTTCAACAGGCCGTATCAGCTTGTATTTGTATCAGCTTGTATCATAAGTTGCAGTTTAATTGATGTCAGCATTTCTAGTACTTTAAAAGAGAATAGAATAAGCAATCTATTACTCTATAATATCTCCAATAATTTTGAGTGAAAGACAACTTTCAGAATTCGCTTGAAATTTCCCTACCCAATTTCCTATGGTCATTTTATTGTGTGACTAATTGCTTTAAACTTGCACCAATTTATTATCCCCGCAATTACCCCGTTGCAAATAGTGTAAATTATCGTCTCTGCAGCAGGCTCAGCAGTAACGTCCTATTTTTGCTTTCACTTAATCTTGTCCCCGGACCTTATTATATATATTCCGGGCCATGATACAAAGAGTTGGTCATCATTAGTGGTCATTGCCTTCGTCCTGTACCCATTTTGTACTTTTTTTTACTCCCTGCTGACTGTAGCTGTTAACCTATACAACGGTCATGTTCTATGTTCCCTTATAAATTCTTTAAGTGTTAAATATTTCCAACCATACTTTAAAAAAAGATATTCATTCAGAAATACGAAATAAGTGATGAAACATCACATGGCAAAAAAGAGAAGATGATATAATTTAGTATCTAGTGGGAGTAAGGAAAAGGGACACGGAGATGAAAGAGAAGATGCAATAAACGCATAAAGTTAAAGTATGTCATCTGAAGCCAAACAAAAGAAACTAAATGATAACATCATGACTTAATAGATTCCACAGGAATCATGGCCTATTTCCATATGAGAAAAAAAAATTCTCAATTGAATATTCTGACACCTCTTACAGCTTTCTCGTATCATCATCAGGCATTTCCATTAGAAGACTTCTATTTCTCTTTTTTTTTCTGAAAAAAGAGAAAATATTCTTCAAAATGAACTTTTAAAATTAACATCTTTATTAAATCTTGTACCAAACCAAAAGTGTATTAGGATTTTTTTGTCTAATGCATTTGTGCGTGTATTCTTGATGACATGATGATGATCTACATTAGATTGATACATTATACTTTTCTACAACATTCAGGCCTTCAAATGCGTAAAAATTTCGTGAAAAGTAAACAAAAATAAGTATGTTAAACTATTTTTAAAGAGTCTCATCTCTACTTCAAATAGGCATAGAATACAAAATTTGCAAAAAATCTATAATGGGCTAGTCCGCGAGTCGAACCCGCGACCTCTTGCACCCTAAGCGAGAATCATGCCACTAGACCAACGAGCCATTTGAAACCACGCTGCTCAAACATAATCCATGAACTTGACACAACATGATTCAAATGGTAAAGCAATTCAAGGTATACTCTTTAACTTCAAGTTGTATCAGAAAAGAAATGTTAACTTTAAAAAGTTTGGATTTCTATGTACATTCCCATTATGTCCTCTTGTCGTTTTTACTTTGAATTAGACTTACTAGGAAGTCGAAAATTAAATCGACTTACTGGGCTCCATTGAAAAATGGTTAATTCTGCTAATTTTTTGAAGTCTCATTTTGAACAACTCGCATCATGAAAAATATGGGAAATATGCTCTTGCACACCTTAGTGAGTTGCTTAAGCCATAGGCCATGGTAGTCAAGGAGTTTACCAAACATAAACTTGTGAAAATTCATGATCATTTTTATGTAAACAATCACCTAAAATTAACAAATGCATGATCAAAGTACACATTTTGATTTTTTCAATCAACAAACACTCAAGTAAATACTCATTAATATTGTTAACAATAATACATGAGTGATCCAACAAAAAAGGAATGGCAAATAGCAAAAAAGTCACGTGCTAATTTTAGCACATGAGAATGCATGCGTTGTATAGGAAGAACTGTCAAACTGTAATGGCTTCCGTGGTCCTCTACTTTGAATTGAAGTTATAAAAATACTAGACTAAGACCGCAAGTGAACTTCACTACGCAAATCAAGTTTATGGTCCATGGCTGTCATAAAGTAAAAAGTGAAACTATAAAATGTTTTGAACTTTACAAAAAAATTCTTTCGAGGCTTATTTTGAAGGACCAAATTTTGAAATACAAAAGCTGCAAACATTGCTTGGGCTATTTTTTCGCAAAATCGATTCCGAATCATTTTACTAGACCAACGAGCTGTTTCTATCAATATTCATCTTGAATATCCATATTGAAAATAACACTCTTATTATGCATTTTTATTGTAAGTTTTGTGATTGTTTACAAAAAACTGATCAAATTCTTTTATACGTTTTCGTTAACTGCAATCATCGACTGCCAAGACTCAAGCATATATTGTACAAATGTGTAGAAAAGTATATTTTGGTGAAGTGACTTGTTCTAACATAAATAAGAGAGATAGAAAAATTAACCATTGCTATGAGTGGAGGTTGTCAGTAATAATGATCGACTGATATGTTGATATAATTGTAACTCTACTCTCTTGTATTTCTCATTTTGTGAATCTCCTCATGACCTCATCATCATGATTATTTAAGTTTTTTCAGATGTTTCTCTTGAAATTAACACCTACTTTGTATTGGTGATCAAAAATGTATAAAAATAAAATGAAATGAAACAGCCGCAGATTATCTTTCGAGGTTCACTTCTATTATCCGTGTCAAAAATATTTTCCCCACAAAAAATTGGGGCTCGTCCGGGAATCGAACCCGGGGCCTCTCGCACCCAAAGCGAGAATCATGCCTCTAGACCAACGAGCCCTTGATAACTAATTTTCGTTAAATTTGGTATTTGTCAAGTTGAGAGAGTATGACTGAAATTTGTAACAGCTTGCATCATAAGTTCCATGTTGTCAGCAAATATCCCTGGAAAAAATCGAGTACAATTCTCGAATTGTACTTAAATTGTACTCGAATCTGTGTTCCAAATTTGCACCTAAGGAATGTGTACAAGAATTGTACTCGATTTTTTCCAGGGATAGTAGTCTACTTTAAAAGAAGATAATAACCTATTGATGATTACTTCAAATTGTTATACTGTATGACATTTACAAAGATTTTGAGCAAAAAGCAACTCTCAGAATTCGCTTAAAATTTCTTCACCCCAATTTCCTATGGTAATTATTATTGTATGGTAACTAATTGAAATCCAATTACTTATACCAATTAGTGCAAATAGTATGAATTGCCGCCTCTGTAGCAGGCTCAAAAGTGATCACCCATTTGTATGTTCAGTGATCTTGCTGGACTACCCATCTTCATCTTGGCATCCCTTGAGACCCAGAGTTGGTCCATCACTTATAGTGGTCATTACCTTCGTCCTGTACTATGGTTTGTACCTTTACTCCCTGCTGACTGTAGTGGTCTTCTCCGATCTTTCCTTATAAATTCTGTCGAAGTGTAAATTATATCCAAATATTTAAAAAACTGTACAAAATAAGAAATTAGTCTTAAAAGACCACATGACCTGAGAATGAGAACATGCAGTAGGAGTGAGGGAAATATTCACACAGATGCAAGAAAAGATGCAATAAACTCTGAAAATCTGAGAGTTATTTTAAGTCTACGAGACTTGTCAAATGACAAACCCTAATTCTTTGAGATTTAAAATAATAAGTCCGTCAAAGAGACTTGTTTTAAATATATCCTGTAGATTAAAAAATAAATCGACAATTGACTTTGAAAGCAGTTAATAAGCACACGAGAAACATACTCCTTAATCTAGAAAACTATATATAACTTTCAAATCGAAAATGGTTATTTTTTTTCATTTTAACAAGTCTCCTTAGATTAAAAATAATGGTTTTTAGAGTGCAGTCTGAAGCCAAACAAAAAATGATACAATATATGACTTGATGGATTTCAAGATTCAGTACTGTCAAGATCCATAGCCTATTTTGATCAAAAAGTCATCTGGTCGAAAATTCCATTTTCTCAATTCTCTTACTTCTTCTCATGTCATCGGGCATTTCAATTTAAAGAATTGTAATTTCTGTTGTTGCTCTTTTCTGAAATAATAGAAATATGAAATTCAAAAAGAACTTCAACATCTTTCATCTTTTTTAATTTTTTATCAAACCAAAAGACGTATTACCAAATAATAAAAACAATATTTCGTTTGTTGATTCATATATTCCGACCCATTAAAATTACTTCATTTTTTATTTGAAGACACTTTTCAAAATAACCATTATAGTATGGATGGTCATTTGATTATATGTTACGATATTAGCGTTATGATATTATTGGCTAATCTTATTATACAATTACAACTATTCTTAAAATATAGGTCATATTTATAGAGCGATAAAAATACGGTCAATGTTATACAGTACTTCTTAAGTATTATTGTCAGAATTTACGTCAGTGGTAGTTAAGGGAATTATGATTTACAACATACTAAATGAATATACGTTATTGTACGTATATAGATTATCTTTATTACTTATATACAGAAAGCTCTGTTAATAAAGCAAATAAAATGGAGTATGTGAGTAAAAAATGTCAATGTTTAAAATACAAAGGTCTATAAGAAAAAAGACACAGTCTCGTCCTGGAATCGAATGTTTCTCTGGAAATTTACACCAACTTTAGCATACGTGATCAAAAATGAACTAAAATAAAATAAAATAAAACAACCTTCAGCAGTTCAAATTATCTTATCTGTGTGAAATATTGTTTTACTGAAAAAAGGGGGCTCGTCCGGGAATCGAACCCGGGACCTCTCGCACCCAAAGCGAGAATCATGCCTCTAGACCAACGAGCCCTTAGTTTCCTAAAGCGTTAAATTTAGTATTTATTTTATTGATATGCCCCGTGTAATTAATTATTGCAACAGGTTGTATCATGAAGCTTGACTGGTATCAATAAATAAATGAATAGTAAATTAATAAATAA
>JXSR01S020202.1:129510-140063 GCA_000969725.1 Ophiothrix spiculata | reverse complement strand
CCATAATCAACTGGTTACTGGCAGGTTACTGGTGCATATAAATTATTTCTTTATGGATAGTCATTATAATAGGGATGGTTTTATTTTGGTTTGCCATTCGTAACTGTAAGATAGTCCTGTGGTAGTCCTTTATGACAGGACTAAATTGGAATCAAGGTGCCCCGTCTAGTCTGGGTACCAGTGAAAAGCAATTACGTCTTGGCTATGTCCAAAATAAATCCTAATGGTGCAATTTTATGACGCTATCTTGCTCTGTCAACTGTGCTGAATTTGGAAGTCACGATGGGAATTTCGTCAATTTTATATAAAAGCTTTTGATTGTATTAATTATTCTTGAACTGAGTGCTATTTCATAGTGGTCGAAGCCTTCTGTTGCTAAAAGAGGTGGCTCTTCTTCATAAATTTTTGTTCGCACGATCGAGTCAATGCCTATGACCTCAGTCCCAAAATGTAATGCAAATGCAACGGAGTATGGGCATTGGAAACTTGGGCCATTTTTTCAACAAAACTTTATGGTACAGTAACATAATATTGCATAACAAACATTTCCTTCAGGTGGTTCATTCATGTACATTGAGGCATCAGGCAAGTCAGTTGGATCCAAAGCAAGTCTTGAAAAGTTTATCCAGGTATCTGAAATCGGCGAAGCTCTTGAATGTACATTTCAACATTGGTATCACATGTATGGGTCTGCTACTATGGGAACATTAAACATCAAGGTTTCTGATAATACAGCAAGAACGTTGGCACAGTGGAAACAATCGGGAAATCAAGGGAATCAGTGGCATGAAGGAAATTTGATATTTGTGGCAATGTCAGATGTTTGGGTAAATATGCAAATTTGATAACATTATAAAGTACAGTGCATGGGGCTATATTGTTTGTGTTTGCTTCTAAAATATATATAAGATGTTTTCACTATCGAATTGATTACGAGTCCCAATTTATTTTGATATCGGTATTTATAGCGCGCCTTTGCTTTTTAAGAGGTTACAAAGCGCTGAAAGCGTGCTGGCCATATCATTACGCCATAACAAGTGAATTATCAGAACTATTTTGCCTCCCGAGTATGGAATTTGGATGTTGAACTAATAGATTATACTCATCAATTTATGTCCTTTCCTATTACACCGTGTCGCTCCAAATATTCATAGATTTATTCAGAAAACAAAAGCTCGAAACATGAAGACGGTAGTTCTCCCCTTCCCGGCAGAACGAAAAATTAGGCTTTCAGGCTGTATAATCCTCTCTATATCTATACACAATACTTACTGTATATGATAGTCATATGCAATATGACAGGTGGATATGATCAATGACCTAACTAAATCCAACTAACATATAAAGTCAGTGAGCTTAATCCCAGTTTTAGTTATATTATGGGACCAATCTAATCTACATTTATTCACTCATTCATATTGCAGTTATTAGCAACATTTCGTATACAATGCACACACAACGTTCCTAATTGATGCATGACCCCGAGATATCGTTCGCGTGTTTTGGGTATAGGATAATAACTTTCCAAGATCGCTGTATCAAAACTAACCGGCCGATTTCTTTTGAACATTTACCATTTTGTTCATGATTTATTAAACTTTCATGTGATATTTTTTGTGAACTAAAAAGACAAAAGGGCAAACCTGATTAGGTACATTTTGTAACAAGACCCCGTTCAGTACATTCGCTATGGAGTTTCGAAATAACAACTTTCATTGGCCCATCACGCTCGCATTCTTTAACCTATCAATTTTGAACACACATGTCAATCAAGATCATGAAATTCTCGTTCTCGTGATACCATACTCATTACCATACGATAATTTTAAAGACCTGATAGAGTACATTACAAAAAACACGTAGGCTTGTATTAGCAATGCAAAGATCGCCGTGTAGCCAGGCCCCTGACACTTTATCCCCATATACTTCATAGCTCATTTGATTACCAGTTCTCAATAGGCGCTGGTTAACGTTTCTTGGCTGATTGCGTGATCAGTGGCTCCAATTAAAAAATGAGGACGCATTATGAATAATCCTACTCAAATAAATCCTGACATTGCCCATGATGTGTATTACGCCTAATTGAATGCAAGTTGTGCAGCATTCTTCAAAATGCGTCCTCGTCTTGTTCATCCTTCACGTAAGACATCATGAAATTAGTCTGGCGTGAAAACGGTTATTAATACATGTACTGATTATTTACTGAGGAGTCTTTTGAGCAGTCTAACTCATGAATATTCGTTTTTGTCCACATACTGCGCTATGATTGGGGCCGTGTTTTGAGCTAAGTGCAGTGTCATCTCTGTTACTCTGTGGTGTAGCGTGCAGTGGACGATAACTGCAATATGTTATTCAATACTTTAGAGATAGAGACAATCAAATTTGTGTCGAGATCATCAATTATACATTGGATGTTTTTGATCATAGATAAACATTGAAGGTGTCAGAGGAACAGATTTTCAAGGTGATATTGCAATCGATGATCTCGAAATATCTTGCAGTAAGTACAAAATGATACCAACAAAATACAAAAATTAATACACATTTAGAACGAAGGTCTATGGCATCAATAAATCTGTTTTTTGTTGCTGTGGACAATGTACTTTGTCTTACATTTAGGCAAACTACTAGTATTGCATCTATGGCATACAAGAGGTCACATTTTGTTCAAAATTGCCTCCCATTAGGTTGAAGGCATAATGTGCCAATTTTGGTGGATATAGACAATTCAGAATTTCAAAAATTTCCAGGTATTTTGGGATAAACGCATTTAAAACTTGCAATATAATGAAGAAATAAATAAGGCGTAAAGTAGCTTAAAACGTTGTAAATTCGCAAAGGGATATCTGATTTTAGTTAAATACAGGATGTCCCAGAATAAACCTTACAATCTTTGCGTGCAATTTTCATGGGTTTAACGGATAGTCAGGAAGTATGTAAATATTGCATTTTATAGCCCATGAGTTGAACTTTTAGATACCGTTTGTTTCATTTCAATCAATAGTATACAACAAAAGTTATGTTGTATCAAACTTTTGGGTGGATCTTTGTCTGGTCCAATTTCATGATTATTGGCCATAAAGTAAGGGTGTTTCTGAATGGAATAAAAATGAGTCAGCTTGGAAAACTAACCATATATGTCTTATTTTTGCATCAAATTTGTTCATATTTTCAGCATAGATAAACGAAAGCATGTGCGTAGTATATAAGTAAACATCGTTACGGTTGATGAACAGATCAATGACAATACTCAATAGAGCTTCATTCAAGGGGAACTTACAAACTCGTGAAATTGGACCAGCAAATTTAACATTCAATTATTTGACAAAGCATAACTTTTGTTGTACATTACTGATTGAAATGAAACAAACGGTATTTAAAAGTTCAATTCATGGGCTATAAAATGCAACCCTTACATACTTTCGAATTATCCGTTAAACCCATGAAAATTGTACGCAAAGATTGTAAGGTTTATTCTGGGACACACTGTATTAAGCAAATGAAAGAAAATAATCACCAATTCTTCTTTTTATTATAATCTCATTTATCATTTTATTACTGAAAATGACCGTAGGACATAGACGGGCAACACAGATGCAACACAAATAGTTACCAAAGGGAAAGACGGGCAACACAAGAGACCACGGCAAGGGATGTTATACTGCTTAATTTCTCCAACACTAGAGACATTTGAAATATAAGCAAAACTTAAAAAACAATGAGCCTAGGCCTATGAGAAAGCTATTTTGAAATCCACCTAATTTTTCTATTGTATTCATCAAGGTTTTCAAGGACCTTAAAGACACCGAACAAGAACTGGTTTTTGAGAGCTAGAGGAAGTTGATATAATATATTCAAACAATTGAAGACTGTATTTAAAACTTTCAGTTCTGACATAGAAACGAGAGAAGTCAAGAGAGTTACTTAACGAGTATCTATGGAAATATACTAAAAAGGATGTTTGTAGTAAAATCAGGCACGTGCCAGATTTATCGTTTTTTCAAGGATTTTAAGTGCCCAATTATTCGATGTGGAAGTCAGTCAGTGATCCCATGTTCAAGACTTGGACGGCAGGGGGTGGTATATAATTTGACCAAAATATTTGGATCCGCAATAATTGTTTTGAAAAATCATAAAACCAAGGTTGGTTAGGAAAACAAATTAACCCCAACTCTCATAACCTAGCACTTGTCAGGATCCTGAATTTCAGCCCTGTAATCTTGCTAAATCTTGGTAAATGTGACCAGGGTATTAGAGATGAATATTTATTTTTCCATTAGGGGCGCACAATTACCCAGATAGCAAAACATGGTTGGGCCAACATCGGCAATGGTCGGCACAATCGCGGTCGCAGAGCCGATGTTGGGTCAACGTTGGATAAACATCATGTAATTTGGTTGGCAGATGGGTGGTAAACCGACATTAGACCGACGTTCATGACGTAATAGAATGTGGGTGGAGCTAATAGACCGATTTTATTTGGCCAGATAAATTTCTAGTTTGGGTTAATTTCATCCAAATTAAGCTATTTTACGCTAGTTTCTACCTCAATTTATATTTTCTACAAATACATGAACTTGAGTTCAAGGTTTTGAAGTGAAATATGCAAACAAAATGAACCAAGACACCACAGAAATTATGTACATTTCAGAAGTGACCTCATGTAGTATTTGAACATATGGTATACTTGTGTTCTTGCAATGCCTGTGCTATTTTAAACAAGGCAGCAAAGCAAGACAAACTTGGCGTGTCCTCCCATCATTGTGGAGGGTACCACTTCTTTACTGAGTGGGAGAAATCCACTTGGTAAAAACCACAGGCCCGATATCATTTGCCAATGTTGGCCCAACATTATCGGCTAACATTGGCCAAACTAAACTTTGCTATCTGTATGATTTTGTAACACATTGGCTTTTCATTGGCCCAACGTTCAGCCAACAGTCAGAATGCCAATGTAGGAATGACGATGGCCCGATGGACATTCGGGAGCCAATTTTCCCTGGAAATTATTGTTATATGTTCAGGGGGAATATGTTTTTTCTTCTGCCTCTGGAGAGGAATTTTTTTATCAAAAAACGTCCTGCTCTCCCCCGCCCCTGGAATTCTAAAGGTGCGCCCCTTACTTGGTATATTCTTCTAGGCATACACGAAAATTGCACACGACCAAACGCATGTGATTGTCCAAGTGGGTATTCAGGAGATCATTGTCAAACACGTAAGTTTTCTTGCTTTGTAATCCCTAAATCGAGTAGAAATCGAGTACAGATTTAAGTACAAATTGCCTACAATTCTGGTACTAAGCAAATAAATTGTAATTTTGCAGAACTACGAGCCCAGTTCCACGACATTTTGACATCCTAGGAGAAAATCGAGTACAACAAGATTGGAATGTGCACATTTGGAACATCATTCGAGTACATGCACTAAAAGTATACTCGAATGATGTTTCAAATGTGATAACATTCCATCTCCTAGGATGTCAGAGTGTCGTGGCCCTGGGCTCATAGTTCTGCAAAACTGCAATTTATTTGCTTAGTACATACAGTATATATGTCCCAATAAAAGTTGCGCAAGTTAAAAAAAAACCCGTCCTCTGTGGCGAAACTAAATGCCGAAAGTAATATAATGATACATCATTGTTTAGGGGACATTCCAAGCTTTCAATTGTCGTTTGTTTTGTTCAATTTGCTTATTTCATTACCGAGATATGTCAAATTAAATGAAGACGTAAAAATCACAATTGTGCCACTTTTGCTATGCAAGAAAGCTATGCATGAAAATCAAGGAAAGCACTATAATAGACTCATTATGCTTGTCGTTGAAAGTGAAAAATTAACAACTGTAAATAAGTTTATTTGGTATCATTTAACAATTTAATGTATCTTCTTCCCAAACATATCAAAATAAATAGGTTTTTCATTTTCAATGATGTGTCATTATATTGCCCTATTATTTTTCCACTGAGGGCGCTTTTCAACTTGCACAATTTTTATTTGGACACACTGAAGGCTCATTCTCCGATAAAGCGTGCAACTTTGGTTTGAGAAATTTTAAAATTTCGACCTCTAATAAAGCATGAAAAGCATACAAAATCATAAATTCTTATGGTTTTTGAAGAACAAACGGTGCATCGGTGACGTTTAAAAATACTTGATTTTTGTTAACCATTGTATTCCCTATTCTTTAAATTACGTATCTGTTTGAATCTTTTCCTTAATATTCATTTTTGAGAAAATTTGTTTTCTTACAAATTTGATTTTTAAACTAAATTAGGAGCTCTACACAAACTACAATGTGATGATGTAGTATTTTAGCTCATAGTGTACCGTGTTTTGCGAGAAGGCAGCAGAATGTATATATATTACGTATTTGTTTCGACGTCACCGTCACATAGGTTTTTTTGATATTAATATCCTTGTAAATCGTTACTGTAAATGTATAATTTTATATAACATATATGTTATGCAACACTCAAGTTTACTTGATAAACCTAATGCGGAATCATCCATCAACAGATTTATTTTAACACTTTGTTATCGATTTTAGAAATGATAACGTATCTGTTTGCAATATTGGCGACATGCTTTCAAAAAGCTCTTATGCTGCATGAAATACTTTTAAGTATTTCATACAGCATAAGAGCTTTTTAAAAATATAATTAAACTTTATATGTCATTATCAATACCTATTATGGGCTGTTATATAGTGTGCATTTTGTTTGATATGCTCGATATGCTCGAATATTTTAGGCTCGGGGCACATGAAACAGATATAGTATGGCTGGCGACATGAAGAAATTAAAGATTTTGCATTTCAGATTTATTGTTATCTACTCTCCTGGCATGCAATATGTTTAGCTTTAGATTTGTTACTAATGTGACTCTAACGGGGAATGAGCCTGTAGTATAACTTTTTATAGCAATAATTATGTGTATTCCTCTCTCTTCGGTTCTTTGTTGTCTCTTTTGTAAAAATGTTGCGACTTGCACAAGACCAAACTCGTACTCAGGCGACCAATGTCGTGGTTTTTTTTCATTTTTTATTATTATTATTATTGTTTTGTTTTCTTTTGTTTGTTTGTTTGCTTGCTTGACTGTTTGTTTATTTGTTTGCTTGTTTTGTTTGGTTTTTTTCCGGAAATGTTATGACCAAATAATCACACATTCATATATTTTTCCATGTTGCATTGTTCTAATGGCAGAAAGCCATGGATCTACATGTACGCTTGCAGTTATGCATATAATATATGAAAGTCATTGACTGGTATTGACTAATTATTTGATATGTGTATCGCCGGCTATTTTCAGCTATCTGTTCTCCCTCCTGTGAAAATGGTGGGACCTGCACAAGACCAAACACATGTGACTGTCTACATGAGTATTTGGGCGATCAATGTCAAACACGTAAGTCGTCTTTAATTAATTTTATTTGTTTTTTGATATGATAAAACTGATTACACTTTCATCACCTTTTCCTCCCTGCATTTGTCTAATATGGTAGAAAGTATAGGTCTAATGGCTCGAGGCTTAGTTTTACAGAATATAAAATCCATTGCTTTGTATTTACTATTTTCACATTCAATTATCATATTTTTTTAAATCATAGCTGTCTGTATTGCCTTTATTTTCAGCTATCTGTTCTCCCTCCTGTCAAAATGCCGGAACTTGCACAAGACCCAACACATGTGACTGTCTACATGGGTATTCGGGCGACCAATGTCAAACACGTAAGTCGTCTTTAATTAATTTTATTTGTTCTTTGAAATGATGATTACACTTTCAATACCTTTTCCTCCCTGAATTTGTCTAATATGGTAGAAAGTATAGGTCTAATGGCTCGATGCTTAGTTTTACAGAATATGAAAGCCATTGGTTTGTACAGGCTTGACATTAAATATGGAATATATTTTTTCTGTTGGTTTCCATCTTGAATAATCCGCCATATCTCAGTATATGACAACTCCAGGAAGGTGTGTTTCTTAAAATTTGTAACTATACATGAAAACTTTAAACCAAGACCTCTTTTGTGCATATTTAGGTGATATAGAGACAACGGGGAACCTGAAGGCACAAAAACCTCTCGAAATTGGGTTCAAACTCGTGTACAATAATACGGAATTAAGGAAATTAAATTTGCCATAGTTTCTTCAATGCATTACCTGGACACTTGAAATTTCACAGGGATGTTTTACATATTGTTGGTTACAAATTATGACCAGTCACTTTTTGCTATGTCATCCATAAAAAGCGTAGAGGGCCTTGACTCTCCATGCGGACATTCCAATCGTGATTGGAGAGTTCCGACGGGTATCCCAGCCTAAATATCAAACACAGCCTAAAGTAATTTCTGTGCATTGGTGGTTTGATGCAACTTGTTGTTCATCAATGTATTACCCCAGCCGAGAAGTCCTTGATAGAGTTCATATCTGAAGATCTTACCAAAAATGGCAAGTATCCAACACCATGATCTTCCATAAAATAAGTTGTATTTAGAACATTTGTGATTTCTCGCTTAATTCAAACTGGCGATCATGTTAGAAAACCACTGGAGAAAAATATCTTGACCAAAAATTTTTCAAAGCGTGCTTTGACTGAGCCACAGATCTTTTCAATTTTGAGTCCCATCAATGAGATAACGTTGTCTTCGGTGCTTAGGCTAAATTTGAAATATACTTCCAAGATGGACACATCAGAGTAGAAGATTTTCAGAGTAAGGTTAACCTGAAGCGCACATGCTATTAGCTATTCATTCAGAAGAAGGTAACATCGTCTTCTTGGGGTTTTCACATGCAGGTGGAAAATCGGCCTTGATCACTTCGAAAGGCAGCCTCCATCAGCCCCAGTACAGATGCATTCTAGAAGCCTTGATAGTGTCATTGGCTAGAGGCATCTTTGTAAACAATTTTGTGCTCCACTATGACACCACTCACGTCCGTCGTGCTCGTACAGTACGGACTTTCCTTGAAGATCCGGGTGTTGAGTTCTTGCCTTGTCCTGTAAGATCTTCGGATATTAATCCTATTGAGAACATCTGGGTTAAGAAAAACCTTGGATTAACAACATATTATATTAATCAATCGAGGTGAAGGGGTTTTGTTGGGCTGTGTTTGGTGGTTTGGCTGATATACCCCAAAGAACTCTCCAATCACCAATGGAGAGCATGCCATGGAGTGTCATGACATTGTACGCTTCTCAATGATGACAGAGGAAATATTGATTGATCAGAAATTATTACTAACATTGCGTTAATCAACCCTGTAAAGTTTCACATCTGTAGGTAACGTACGAAAGGAAATATGGAATATTCAGTTTCCTCTGTTTAATATTACTGTGCACGGCTTTGGACCTAATTTTCAGAGTTTTATGTGTCTTCAAGTTTCCCATCGTCTCTGTGTCACATCAATGAACTTTAAAGTGTCTTTGATTTGAAGTTTATAAGTTTATTTACGAACATGAGAAAGCACAAGTCTCTGAAATTAGTACATACCGAGATATGGCGGGGTATTCAAGATGGAAACCAACAGAAAAAATATATTCCATATTTAATGTCAAGTCTGTATGTTCCATTTTCACATTCAATTATCATATTTTTTGAAATTATAAGGGCGAAATCATACTCGGCCTCCAAACAAAATTTTTCCTACCAAACATTTGGTCGTGACGTCACCAAATATTTGCAATCGAACTTAAAGTATGAACGGGTAGCAAACATTTGGTCCAATGTATATGGCAATTCAATAGCCTGTGCAAACTAGCGCGAAATTTTCTTTGGTCTCAACTCGGTGTTGAAGTTTTTTTTTTTGAGTCACTCGTCATTTTGACGTCACGACCAAATGTTTGGTAGCGAAAATTTTGTTTGGAGGCCGAGTATGTTTTCCCCCTAACTGTCTTTATTGCCTCTATTTTCAGCTATCTGTTCTCCCTCCTGTAAAAATGGCGGAACTTGCACAAGACCCAACACATGTGACTGCCTCAGTGGGTACTCGGGCGATCAATGTCAAACGCGTAAGTCGTCTTTAATTACCTTTTTTTTTGAAATGATAAAACTGATTACACGTTCATTACCTTTTCCTTCCTGCATTTGTCTAATATGGTAGAAGGTATAGGCCTAATGGCTCGAGGCTTAGTTTTACAGAATATGAAAGCCATTGGTTTGTATTTACTATTTTCACATTCAATTATCATGTTTTTGAAATTATAGCTGTCTGTATTGCCTCTATTTTCAGCTATCTGCTCTCCCTCCTGTCAAAATGGCGGAACTTGCACAAGACCCAACACATGTGACTGCCTCAGTGGATATTCGGGCGATCAATGTCAAACATGTAAGTCGCTTTAACTATTTCGATTTGTTTTTTGAAATGATAAAACTGATTACACTTTCATCACAGTTTCCTCCCTGCATTTGTCTAATATGATAGAAAGTATAGGTCTTATGGGTCGAGGCTTAGTTTTACAGAATATGAAATCCATTGGTTTGTATTTACCATTTTCACATTCAATTATCATATTTTTCTAATTATAGCTGTCTGTATTGCCTCTATTTTCAGCTATCTG
>JXSR01S020202.1:99957-113201 GCA_000969725.1 Ophiothrix spiculata | reverse complement strand
GACTAAGTGAAATTTGATTTCTTGAAAATAACACATTTTTTGGAATCTGTAATAATAAATGTCCTTGCATTAAGATCTATGATGAAATGACTAGTAATTTGACCATTTGGCTGTTCTGGAACATTGGCATTTTTTCCAAAAAGAACAAAAATTGGTTTAGACCAGGACTAACTAATTTAGTCCCGGACTAAACAATTTATTTGTTTTAACAATAATTGTAATGTTCTTAAACAGACAAATAAATCAAATATTAAAATTTTCAGTTGAAATCTATAATCAAGAACATAAATTATTGCTAGATTTTTCCCCAAAATGTATGATTTTCCCAAATTTCAAATTTCACTTAGTCCGGGACTAAGTTAGTCCGGCTTTGTGCATACGGACCTTAATTTCTAATTGCAGAAAATGTTCAAAACTTTCGGTCCGTTTTTATTTGTTGAATTCTAGGTACAAGTAACAACATTTGATGCCGAAGAGATAACAGATATTTTGCTCAATATTACCAAATATGCCGTGCTCAAAAATAGAAAGTTGAGCTTTATATGTGCAAGAAAAACTGCGGCCAATATTGTTGCTTCTGTGTCACCCTCGTTGCAAGTAAGTACTCTGATATTGCAAACTGATGACATGAAAATATCGTAATTTTCGGTTATAAGCCGCTCGGAATATAAGCCGCAACAACGGACAAAAAAATCCTTTGATTTGACAAACACTCTTAACGTTAAAGGACATTATTGTACAAGTCAGATGTTCCCATGATTACCAAGCTACCAAACTACTACATTTTATAGTCACCTGAATAAGAAATGTCTTTTAATACCCTAAAATCTAAAATGTGTATCTTTATCCAAGGAGTAAAATTAGATTTAATACATTTTAGAATAAATATATACTTGATAGATATATCGTTTATAACTGTATTAAATCATCAAATTATTATGCTTTTGTTGTTAGTATTCTAATATAATCGATTATTTTTGTCAGTCAATATCATATTGCAGTTGCATTTTATCTCATGTAACATGTTGTTTTCAGGTTACCATGAGGATAGCAAGTATATTGGATATAATGATGGGAGCCGAACTGGATCACAAAATTTATCTGATTGGCACAAATGATACCATTCATATTATTGAACTGCTTGAAAAACAAATCCATCAGGCCTTATTGCAAATTGATCAGATTCTTTTCATGGGACAAAATCTGGCCATAAAAGCTACATCTGTTGATAAAGATTACAATGCATCAGCTGGATTCCTCTTTATGGTAACCAGAAATACATCCGATGTTGGCTCGGTCTTTAGTACCTTCGATAATGATACAACGCTTTTAACATCAATTGAGACGAAGATAGACAGAAATGATTCAGAAATGTATATTTCATTACCAGGGGAAATGTTCCATTCCCAGATGGGTATGTATGAGACCTAGTCTAGATATTCCTTCTTCTCCTCCCTCTCTTTTTCCTTCTCCTCCTCCTCCTCGGGATTTTCATCCCATTTCGTTCCACCCATTATTGTTCACGATCTTGAACATTTAACAGAAAATTCCAATGATTGAATAATATTTATTTCTATCATAGCTGATATTGTTTGTTTTTAACATATTGCCTATCTCTTCCATTGCAATAATTTGTGCTAACAAACTTTTTCAATAAGATTGGATATTCCAGACGGCAATGACCTTGACAGATAACAGGAAAAAGGTTATATCTTTTTCGTACAAGTTGCAAAATTATTCTACTAGGTAATTATAACATAACGAAATAGTGTATTGGGATTTTTGAATGTTTTTATTTGCTACTCTTTAAGAAATTTAACTTTATTTGAAGAAAAAAATCTTTATACTATCTTCGATGTGGGGCTATTGTTAGTAATATAGAGGGCTGGTCAATAACACATCTGGATTTCAAGGCGATATATAATATTTTATATTTCATATATAAATTTATATATTGCAGATACAAAACTCAGTTTCATTGTTCTCAAAGATGACAGCCTATTTCAATCAAAGAGATTGAAACTTCAAGAGGGGTTTGAGAGAGTAGTTAGTCCGATAATATCAGCGACTGTTCTTGGTACAGAATTCTACAACCTGACACAACCTGTCGTATTCCATACTTATTCAACAGAGGTTAGCAAATTGTGTTTAAGTAGTACGTAGAGATGCTATAAGTTCTTCAATTCTTTAAGTTTAAAATCATCGGGTATTGACAATTTTAATCCACAAAGTATTATCCATTGGTAAGGTATTAACTCTTCATGTGCCCTTAAGCCAGGTGTCAAATGTTAAACAGTTTACATAGATCATGTTCAATAACACACCGGGATTGTGTCAGGAACATCTTCTATTCCATGGTTAAATCGCTTCAAAAAGAAATGAAAGAAAGAAATAGAAAAAGAAAAAGGTATACCGGGGAAAAATTTTGTGGGGAAAAGAAAGTCATGTTATCTTGCGTGGTAAAGACATATAGAAATATTCAGAAAAACTTGTGTGTTTAACACGGGATTTATTTGAATTTCTTAGGCACATAAAAGAAGTAGCAATGACTTAGATTCTGCTTCTTCGGTATTATGCGTTTTCTGGGACTACATTCAAGATGGCGGTATTGGAGATTGGTCTGAAGACGGCTGTGGACTTGTCGATGTCAGCCATGGATGGATAACATGCTATTGTGATCATATGTCAACATTTGCCGTTATTATGGTAAGGTATACTTTTTTAAAAGTATAAAACTAAGTTGAAGATCGGTGCATAATCTTACGTCACATCATAATTTTACGACACGTTATAGAATGGGACTATTTCGTCACGCTAATAAAATAAAGACCTAACTTCCATGGCTGCCGTATGTAGCATTTATATCCTACATTTCTATGAAAATCAATTCATTCATGATACCAAGACCATATAAGCACTAGACTTGCTCCAATGCTCCAAGTCTTTGATCAACATATTCTACTTCTGTCCCTGTTTTTGTCATTGTTTGATCAGTTTGATAAAACACTGTAAATGACTTCCATTTGTTTCTTTCCAATTGTTTCCCAATCAACAACAATAAAAAATCTACACACCCAAAGTTTGATATGCTGCTATTCAAATATGGACCCTTAAACAAACCAAAGTAACATGATATGGTTACATTGGCCATTCCCCAACCATCTACGACCCAACAAAGTGTATGATGTTGTCAGATTGTCTATAAAATAACACAAGCATCAAAACATCCTGTATTCCTACCAAAACCATAATAACTCTGGGAATGGTCACTCCCTTAACACTGTAAGTCCAATATGAAAGTTGTGGCTACTTTGACAGGATGATATTTGAAGACAGGTGCTAGGTGGTAAATTTGGAACAAATATTAAAGCATGCAAAAAGTCATTTAAGGACAAGATATGTATAGGTACATGTATTAGGAATCTTAGAATGGGATATGAATAACTAATAACAATAAATGCCTTGAATCAAGGCTATATAAGCACATGTTATTGCAAGTACATGAGAATTGGAAATAAATTATCTAAGAATAATTGTTCTAATCAGTATTTTTTCACTGAAATCCCATGTCTAAATTTGCAATATCTTTAAGCTAAATAATTCTAAAATTCATTCCTGAATCTCGTCCACATGCAATAAAATGTGTTTATATAATGTTGTGAAGAATGTTTGTCTCCTCAGCTCGCTGAAAATGCGATACAGAAACGCATGTTGCTATCACTTTGCACACACGAACATGTAGCATTCATCATTATCGAGGACTCGGTGTATTTATTAAATTTTACCCAAAACTTGGTTGTATGCTTTTAGTGTTACCCGTTATGCATTACTCGGAACTTTAATGTATTTGTAAAGCGTTATCCAAGCTAATCCAGAGATCGCTTGTGTGTGTTACTTGTTACCAGGGACTTGGTTGAATGGTTGTATGCATGCAAAATATTACCTGGTTGTGTTTAGCCGTTACCATGGACTTAGATATATGCATGCTTAGTGTTAACCCCCCCCCCCCGGGGGTACTCATATTTCGGTTGGGTACGGACGCGCGGCTGGAATTTCGACTACCACCCGTTTTGTAAACCTGAGGAAGCGAAAAAATGCTACCCATATGTAAACCATTTTGACTTTAACAACCGTTATTTAGACCGTTCAATATATTTTGATAATGTAAATTGCACTTCAAAAGCCCAATTTGCAACCGATAGGTAAACGAAAGGAAAAATTGGTCATTTTTGAAAAATGCAACCGTTATGTAAACCATTTTTCCAATTTTTGAGGGTCCTTTGGTAAACCTGGGAGGTTAAAAATGCAACCGTTCTTGGCCCCGCGTCCGTACACCCACCTTTCCACTAAGTATCCCCCCCCCCCCGCGGGTGTTACCCTGGACTTGGTTCAATGCGTTTAGCGTTACTCTGGACTTGAGGACCAGTGAGTTGATTGTATAATCGTTTAATGTTCCCCGGGACTTGGTTGTATACACGTTTGGCGTTACCCAGAACTTGGTTGTGTAGGTTTATCGTTACCTGGAACTTGGTTGAATGCGTTAATCGTTAACGTTTGGCGTTACCCGGAACTTGGTTTTATGGGTTTATCGTTACCTGGAACCCCGGGGGTTCTTAAAAAATTGTACGGGGATGCTCAAAGTAGACTTCAGAATTTTGACCATCTCTATACCTCAAAAAGCGTGATTTTGTGACCCGTCTCTATACCATTTTTCTAGAAAAAAACCCCCCAATTTAGGGCATATTGGGTGATTTTTTGGCAACATTTTCCTAAATACACCCAATTTTGCAAATTGGGCGCATTTGGTCTGTGATGAAAACCCACCCATCAATATACTAAAATTACGAAAATGCACCCCAAAACCTTTGAGCACCCCCGTATACCATTTGTCAATAAGAACCCCCCCCCCCCGGGCCTGAAACTTGGTTGTATGCGTTCATCGTTACCTGTAACTTGGTTGTATGCGTTTATCGTTAACCGGGACTTGGCTGTATGCACATCGTTACTCGTAAGTTTGTTGCTTGCACGTTAAGTGTTGCCTTGAACTTGGATATATGCATGTTTTAGTATTACCCAAGACTTGGTTGTATACCCGTTTGGCTTTACCTGGAACTTGGCTGTTTAGGTTTATCGTTACCTGGAACTTGGTTGTATGCGTTTATCGTTAACCAGGACTTGGTTGTAGGCACGTCATTACTCGTAAGTTGCTTGCACGTTAAGTGTTGCCTTGAACTTGAATGTATGCATGTTTTAATATTACCCAGGACTTGTTTGTCTGTACGTTTGGCGTTACCCAGAGCTTGGTTGCATGTGTTTACTGTTAACCAGGACTTTGTTGTATGCATATCTAGTATTACCCGTTAATTTGTTAATGTTAATTGCGCGTTAGTTGTTACCTTGGACTTGGATATATGTATGCTTAGAATTATCCAGGACTTGGTTGTCAGCACGTTCGGCGTTACCGGTGACTTGGTTGTATGCATGTTTTGTGTTACCTGAGAATTGTATGCGCTGGACAGTAGATTTTGGCTAAGATTTGAGTCACACTGCAGTGTTAAAGGCTAAATACGATATATGTCAAAAGAGCTAGTTATCCATGTTACTGTGTCGCAGTTGAGGAGACCAATGTGCTTCAAGACTACTTTACTAATATAACGAAGATCAAAATTGACTTGATATGAACCAAATAAAGCCTATATTTTTTTTAATACAGAATATTTATGAAGAATCTATGATAATTTCACCTACTTTGAAAATTATCAGTAGAATTGGATGTGTGATTTCAATAATGTTTCTTCTGATTGTCATTCGTTATTTGGTACACAGGTAAGCTAAATCGATACATAATTTAGTGGGAAAATCTTTAATAACAGATGTTTAAATCAAACATATTTGTTGCACAATTATGAGAAGACAAAATAAGCATTCGTAATTGCCTATTTAAAAACTAATATTTTGGATAATATGAAATACAGTACATATTTTTTTATCTATTTTATGATGTATCAGAGCAAGTTTTAAGCACTGTGAAACGTACGTTTTATCCCCAGGCAATGATAAATGTATATAACATTGATTTCCTTTATCCTATTACAGCCATGTTGTGCGCTCAAGAACCAGAAAGATGTTACTGCAGTTTTGTTTCTCGGCAATACTCATGTACCTTCTTCTCCTATTTAGTACCGAGGTATTTAAGTGGTCCAATAGCGAGATAGGCTGTCAAATTGTCGGAGCTTTGATTCACTATCTCATGCTAACGTCAGTGTTGTTAAGTGCGTTTGAAGTCGGAGGAATATATATCAATCGTGTAACAGAATCAGACAACAAAGAACAACTACACGACAATGGATTCTTTTCTTTAGTGACTGCAATTGCTTGGGGTAAAAACAAACAAACATTATTTTTATCCAAATTATTTTTTACCAAGCTTGAAACTAATGTGTACATATTATTTTAGTTTAAAAACATTAGTTATGAGTATTTAAATAAGTAATGATTTAGTGACCATTTTGAATGTTTATTTTCTAATTAGGGCTGCCTCTTATTATTGTCACCATATCGTTTGCACTGAAAGGAGAAGAATACATGTATTACATACAGTAAGTTTTGTTTTTTTACAAGTTTGAAGTTTAACTTTAACATACCATACATACATATAGGTTTTATTTTACAATGTTTAAGCAAGATCAATAAATCATACGCCTCAACGTTCAACATCTACAAATGCTTTGAATTATTGAATGTTAATGAAATACAAAATGGCTGGAACGATTCAACTGGCATTTGATATTTGAAATTTCTTTAGTACTCGTCTTTGAAATGAAACTTAACAGTAAATTTTGGAAAAAAATCATTTGTGAGACTGTTCTCCATTTCCGATTTTAATGAATTCATATTTTGTTAAATGAAACTAATATTCTGGCTGTATGGTCTGTATGCAAGGGCTCTGTTATGACCACAAAAATTACTTGCCTTGGTAATAATTTTGGATATACCCTTATTCTTTTTTTATTCTCCAGTTGCATCCTCGGACCTGGTCATGTTCTTCACTTCGGGCTTTTGCTTCCATTTGGTTTAGTTGTACAATATCACCTGGCAGCTCTTACTTTCGTATACTGCTCTCGCGAAAAACTGAAACTAAACATGCTAAACTGGAAACAAGGTTTACAAAATGCAGCGCTACAAGCAATCGTTCTCGAAATCTTTTGGATTTGTTGGGTTCTCCTTGAGACAGGAATCATTGAAGATCAACAAGACGTCAAGTTTGGGCTACAGCTAAGTATGTGCGTAACAGGTACCTTCTACGGGGGTGTTATTGGGCTATTTTTTTGTACCAATAACAATGATGTTCGTAGTATCCTAAAACCATCATGCACTTCCAAATCGTTCGATCCTTCCATTCGAAACTCTTCCAATCAAACCGTGCAGCGTGAACATTTTCGATTACGCAACCATAATGAGCCTTATGAAAATTCCACAATATCACCTAAAACAAGTTGCAATGACACACTTGCTAAAAAATCCGTCAAAACAGACCGTTACCGTTGTTCACAAATTTCAAGTACGAAGTGGTAGGCGGCGAGCGTGAGCAGTCACCAAGCAACCAGTTTGCTATCATCAGAAAGAAACCCAGATCTAAAAACAAGACCAAGACCGATGTTGAATTCTATGATATCCCATGTTCCCAAACAATTGGTGAATGCAGTGATACCACCACTGGTACTAACGTATACACTAATAACACAACTGACAAAACGGTATACTGTAATACCGGTACCGATGAAAAGATACCAGGAGGCCCTTCAGATGCACATAATTGCATGGGATTGGATTACGAAGATGTCAACAAGGAAAACACTTACGAAGATGTCAACAAGGAAAACACTGATGAACCATTGTATGACGAATGTGAGGAAACTAAAAATGCGACCCATCTTCGCAGTCTAAAACACACCGACAGCAACGGGAAGAATGCATCATGTGCTGACCACACCTATTTAGAGTCCAATGCAGTTACCACGGTTGGGAACCATTACGAACTGGTCAATAACATCTAATAACGGATTTTCAAGAGGAATCATTTGACATTCTTGACAAAGCTATTAGTATTATGATCTTGAATTTTCGAAGATGGTAACAAAAGAAAAATGGGGTAGATGAAATAAATATGTTAGTTATCTTCCCGGTTATCTTTAAAACGTGGCCAAAATTCAACAATCATTTTACTTAAAACAGAATCAGTATGTTTTTTCACAGTTTACACGAATTGTATAAATTAATGAATACATATACATGTATAAACATTTCACAAAGAAGGGTGCAAGTGAAAAGAGCACTTCAAGTTGTTTGTCACGATGAAATTTGACTTATCACTTTACCTCTAGTTTATCTAGCAATTTAATCTTGACGAGGCGTGATTAACGTGTTGAATATACGAATAGAATTGTGTTAATGAACTTAGTAATAAGTCAACTCGAGATAGAGATGAGATAAGTAATAAAAAGACAAATTAATCAATTAGTAAATTCAGTAACAACATATTCATACTTTGTATACCCAGTGATACAATACATTGTAATACTCAGTGATACATTCTATACTTTATATATTTTTGGCAATAATATTAAGCTTAACCCTTGTCTTTCCAAGGGATTTATTAACATGGTCCCAGCTTAAAAAAAGGTTTTTCGCCAATTGTGCCAAAACGCAAATCAAAGTGACCCAAGATAATAAGTATATAATTTCTTTTAATTCTTTGCAGTCATTTTGAAGAAAAACATTTGAGGATCCCCTGAAATGGAGTAGGGTAAGGGGATGGTTTCAACAAAACATTGTATGTCGTCGTTTTAGAAAACAAATCTGCATAGTATGAGAATAGAAGAACATAATACAAACATTTGGCTTTTTATTAGCAATTGCCCATTGAAATTCCGATTTTTAGAACTTTTAGCAAATCAAAAATCAAATTTAGCTAACATTTGGCTGAACATCAATAATTTAAGATCGGTCATGATTTAATACGTCATTATGACATCACACGTTGACTGATTTTAATGATTTTGGTATCAATGTAAATACGAGACCGTACCCTATCCTAGGATTCTAGGATACCATGCAACTGAAGGCGTGTCCATTTCAGGATTATAAGTGGGTGGTAACCATGCCACCAATCCTCGGAAAACCTGTAACAGAAAGAGGCTCAGAGAGACGAGGGTTCAGATACTCATACCATGTATGACCTAAGTCTAAACAAGGTGAAACAAACCAAGCAAAACCATTTCTATTTGTCGTTTATTCAAGCAATGTTATATATTCATAATTATAATCTCTTGTTTTTGTTATGTATTACAATTTAGCAGTTCAGTGTCTCAAACACAGTCTTGAATTTCAGACCAAAATTCAGTTCAAATTGTCCATGCTCGCTTCGCCAGGTTCTTTTCCGGCTCCGGGCTTTCCGGTCTAATTCCCGACATCTAAAACTGTCCCTTGATAATAATGTCATCATTGTCTGCTCCACCCAAGTTATGGGAAGCTGCAAAAGGGTAAATATCACAATCTCAGTACCGATAGGATGTGCTCTGAAATCGTAAGCACAAGTGAAATGGTTGTGACGATTTACCTGTCAAACCAGTCAAACGGTTTGATCAATGGGATATTTTTCTTAAGCTATTTCCTAGTTTCTTTTATGGATCAACAATATCAGATTCATTTAACGTGAACTGATCCGTATTAATATATTCTACACGGAGACGTGCTGCTCCTAAGGGTAACATTTAGTGGGACCCATTCCACCCCCCCCCCTGCCCCCCACTACATATGTAGCCTATATATTTGAATCTTCATATAGCATATGAGATGCGGCACATCTTTGTGGCTCAAATTAAAATTAAATATATATATTAATAATTAATGGAATGAAATATAATTTGAATTTGACATCTTTGTGGCCAAGCATCTTTAGAGATACAAGCAAATTAAAGTTGTAAATTATAAAGAAAATGACAATTTGCGCCTTTGTCATCATAACATCAAAAATGGGTCAGTTTATTTCTTATGAGCTACCATATTTGGTGCAACAAGTCTTTGTTATCTTATAATCTGGTATATAATGCCAATGTATTTCCTATTAATAACAGAGGCTAGGTGATGAAAAATCAAATTATAACCACAATTGTACTTTATTTGATATCAAATGTTTGGTGGTTCACAACACCTAGCATCCGTTATTTATTAGAAAAGGCATTGGAATTAATGTAATAACAAAGGCTTGTTGCACAAAATACTTGGTAGCTCAAAAAGAAGTATAAACCGACCGCATGTCTCATTTTAGCTGAATCAATACTCTTAGAAATATAAAATGTGCATTTTGCCAAAATCCTCAATGATGTGTGGAGCGACACATATGTTCAATTATTTTTTAAGCATTCAATATTTTGCATGCGGAAAATTGTTAATAATCATTTTCTATAATGTCATACTGTATTATATACATTGTATTTCATTTCTGTAATGTGATATATGCATACATACTTATGCCAGACACGCAAATTTGTTGGAGTTCATTTCACAAACCTTACACAGACTGTTTTATTTCATGTAAAAACCCAGAAAACAGTACCAACTGACCAGTAGGGATACTTTGGAGGGATCAAAGGAGATTCAAAAGATATGTAAAAGCAATGTAAAATAGGATGAAAATGGTATATTGCATTATCACCATCCAAAGGGGTATAACAAGTATGTACAGTGTGTCCCAATAAAAATTGTGCAAGTTGAAAAGCGCCCTCTGTGGCAAAACAAAAATACTATTTTAACATAATGGTACGTGAGAGAAAATGAAAAACTACAAGCTTTTGAATACAGTTCTGTTTATTTTGTGCCACTTTTTACGGAAGAGGACTGAACATTTTAATTGCCGTAACAAACTGAGAAGTGTATTCATATTATTGAAGCTGAAACAATTAAATGTTTTTGAAACAATTAAACGTTTACCATGATATAGGGGCTAGTTGGTTATGTCACTGGTGATTTTTGGTCATATATAATGCATCAAATTTACCATAAAATTCAGTTTATTCCATTTTTGGTCATTTTTGACCTTATTTGGCATAAAATTAAAAACATCCTCAAAAATAAAATGACGCAACATCTGAATGGGTGTTTAAATTAAAAATCCCATTCAGAAGTCATTGTAAAAAGAAAATGTTATTTTAGCTTGTTTGGAAGCCCAAATGTCCAAAAAATTAGTATTTGTGATTTTCTCAGAAACAAATTTATTTCTGGAAATGTATTCTTTTATTAACTTTAAGCACTTTGTTGAAATGTTATGGTAGCTTCTGCTTCATAATTGTGTGCAATTCAATAATTTCACAATTTTATATAAGAAAATAATTCTTTGCACTTTCATTTGAGAGTAAATACTCTCCATCTACTCAGGAAAATGTGAATCATAACTATTTTTAATCATGAAAAGAGAAATAGTTTCTACTGCATTTGTGGGGACTCGAACCATGCATGACGTATGCCATGCGTTACAAAGCGAGGGAATTACCGCTGAGCTAACAGAGCAGCCTTGAGATAGTGAATTGAAATCTAAAACATAAATATTAGAATTCCTTTGTTTTTATTTTTGTTTACATAAGAATTACATTTTTGCCTCAATGGGAAACTCAATTTACTAGCATATTATACGAATGCGAATTTCTACTTCAAAAAGTTCGAAAACTCCAAAAACAACATGAAAGAAACATGGAAAGAAAGAAATGGTATCATCAGTAAAAGAAAAAATGCAACACACCAAACTAAATTTATAGACGAAGATAGCAATATAATTACTGACCCTAATGATGTAGCAAAAAAAATTAATGATTTTTTCGTCAATGTAGGTCCAAATCTTGCATCAGATTTCAAAATTCGGGTAAAGATTACTTTGATTATTTGCCTGACTTGAAAACAAAATCTATGTTTATGAAACCAATAATTGTTGAGGACGATATCTTGAAAATTATAATCAAATTCGACCCGAAAAAAGTGCTGGTAATGATGATATCGGCAATTTTATTATAAAGAAATTCAGCCAGGAAATATCCCGCCCACTCACAATAGCATCACTATATCGGGCAATGCATGCAATTCGTATCTGGATAAATTAATCAAAATCAAAAAATGGGCTATCAGAGCAATTACTAACAGCCATTACAGAGCTCATACTGCACCCTTATTTGCTCAACTCAACCTATTAATGATAAAAGATATAGTTCCAAGATATATACGTTGAATTTTGGAATATGCATGTACAGATTTTCTTTAAATGATTTACTAATTACCTTTAAGAACTTTTTCTCAAAACGATCTGAAGTTCATAACTATCAAACACGATATGCAAATAGTTGAGGACCATAGAACCAGAAGGGGGTTAAGTCACATCGAGTACAAACTGAGAAAATGGCACAAACATCATATAATTTGTGTTGTCTTGAATGGTATCTCGCAGTGGCTCCTATGCATGCTCTGATCATCAAATTACTACAAAACTTGTACATAATGTAGAAATGAGAATTCTGTAGCAGGAAATTGACACAACTCAATCTTCAAGATGTTGTGACTTAACGCCCTTTTAGTTCTAGGGTCCTTAATTTTAAATGTTAAAAACAATAAAAAGTGCGTTTCTGATCTTAGCAGTCGTTCATCTGGCCAAATCCGTTGAAATTCACTACCCAAATCGCAAAAAGAATCAAAATCTGTGAAGTATTTCCATAAGCAATTGAAACAAACCCTTATAAAAAATACGAATTATATCATCACCTAATTTCATAGCGTTTTTTTTCCCCTCCTCCATGTGTTCTGTAACTTGACTTATGTTTTTATGGGTTTTTTCACAGGGGTAGACTATACTTTCAGACCTTATTGGTCTTCCGGTCTATTCCTGCATAAGGATTTTGTATATGTAAATATGATTGTTTTGATGTGTTTTACTGTGTCGTTTTTATGGAAACAATAAGTATGAATGAATGAAATGTGAATAAATGAATGCTTGTCAGAAAACATGTAGGTAATGTAGATATTTCAGCTCTTACACTCTTAAAAAGAAAGGATCAAGTTTGATCAATTGTAGCATATAATTATATGTATATTTTTCTAAGGACCCCTTTGGAAATAAGTTTTAAAAACTTAAAGGGTCATCCTAGCATATTATTTCATTTTTATGTTGTTTATATGTATTCTTTAAATAATTTATTGTTATG
>JXSR01S020202.1:49824-66101 GCA_000969725.1 Ophiothrix spiculata | reverse complement strand
TTCCAAATGATTTGGCTTAAATATGTTTACTTTTTCTGTTATGGCCATTTGTTGAATTAAATTCGGGATCCCAAATTTAATTCCATGTGTATTAGTATACGAAAGCATGCATGTGCTTTTTATCCATTTTTTCTGTGGTATAACACGTTTTTGACAAATTACACCTGAAAACGGTTTTAATTAGTCAAATTCCTTAATTTAAGGCTGTTATTACTCAAAACTATTTCTAATGAAAATCTTATAGTATTGCTTTAACTTAATTATATATCATGCATATCATAAGAGAGCTTTGGTGGTCTAGTTGAACAGAAGGCTATTGAACAGTACAGGACTCAGAATCTCAGTAGGTCCTGTATTGAGTCCCAATACAGCAAACAAGTTATGTCAGTTACAGCTTCCTTGACCCAAGCAATATTGGGAAGCTATTGTGGGAAATATTGCAATTGAAGTGCCAATAGGATGTGTACATTTGCCTATTAGCACCCCTTATGTGAAGTGATATGATTGTGGAAATTTCCTGATGACATTGTAATAGTAGGCAGGCACTTGTTTGTTAAACATTTTTAAGAGTTATTATACAACATACCAGTATATGAAAAATAAACATTTACTGGACATATGATGTAAACAAAAATCCATTGGAGAAGTTGCGATTACAAATAATAGGTCCCTGCAATCTGGACTTCTGTTTACGCTGTCCCATAAATGATTGTACTTTCATCTCCACTGATATTCCAAAAAATAAAGGGGAGGGGGGGACCTGGATAATTAAGCTGGAAAAATAATATTGATCAACAACCGAGTTCAAATGTACTTTATGGGATAAATTTGGATAACTCTGCTGTAGTAGGTAACTCCACTATCTTAAAATTCAGAAATGTATGAACACGTCTTAACATTGAATTGTGCATACTGATCAACATTGAGGGCAGGCTACTCGCTATCATTAACGTGGATAATGTCAGAAACCTAGTTAATATGTGTACAAACTTATCCAACTAGGGACATATGGTGAACCTACTCTATTGATGGTGAAATTAAACAACAAATTTATAGTAAATTGTTGTCTTTTTTAATCAAGTTAGGTAGGTCAAGGAGTAATTTGAACCTGTGAGGTAGTCATTTATTTATATATCACCCCTAAATCATCCATTTAAGATATTATTTGTCTAATACCATTGAAGAAAATTGTATTTCCACTACATGTAAAATTGTATGGACAAAAAGGTACAGAGATTTTCTAATTTACCCCATAGTATATGTACATCCGACTAACGCCCTGCAGGGCAAGATTTTTCTCACCCCGACCCCGTTGTTCCCCGACAATTTATTTCCCGACCCGATAAAAATTTCGCTTGCCCCGACTGACCCCGACCCGAAGGGATTTTTTCTAGACCGAGCCGACCAGGACCGGTGGTTTTTCATGATTTCCCTGTCAAGACGGATTTCTTTCCCCTGAGTCTAGATCTATTATAGTGGTATTTAATAAGGATTGTGATTTAACTTTAAGCTATAAACAATTACGAAAAAAGTAACAAATGACCTTACTTGTACTCTGTTCATAGGCTAAGGTCAAGTTGGTAAAAGTAATACACATGTTAAAATAGGAATCTACATCTTAAAGAAAGAGAAAGTAATGCTCACTTTTAATGTAATAAACAAATATTCTTAGTTCTTAAAGTAACAGATAACTTGTTCTTAAAGTAACAGATAACTTGTTTTACAGATCAAGATTTTTTAGCATGTTGTAACAATTAATTAACTTGAGTGTACAAGTATATGAAGTTAGCAGAACCGGTATATTTCCTTCTACAATGTTCTAGGCTTTGTATCTAACTCCAGTCTCGATTTAAATATGTTTGTAGATCATTCGCTGCATTTTCCACATTAATAGATAATGAAAAATAAACTGTATCTATAGTTGTCAAGATAAAGTAAGATTAAGGTGTATCGAAAGGATGTTTCTGGAAATTAGAAACTGCATTTAGGGGCACTTGATTACATTGAACAAGTAAAGCTTAAAAGACTGAGCAAAATGGTTTTTGTTTGAAGGAAATCGGACATACGGTTACCAAGATATGCTTGATTTTAATTTCTTTGTTTTCTATCATTTTTGCAAATATATTGATAAAGTTAATGAGCAACATTGGCTATATGTGCTCATTAATATTCATATTAGCCAATATTTTACCAATATCTTATGAATAAACCTTCATACTATTTTTATTTTACATAATTTTAACTTGAAACTTTGCCAAAGTGTTTCTATGGCCTAAAACATTAACATATGATTTACCCGCCCATCTAATTTGCATATTTGCATAATTAATGAGCATTATACAAAAAGCTAATTAATTATGCAAATATGCAAATTAGATGGGCGGGTAAATCATACATTAAAGTTTTAGGTCATAGAAACACATTGGCAAAGTTTCAAGTTAAAATCATTAAAGGTAAAAGTAGTATGAAGGTTTATTCATAAAATATTGGGAAAATATTGGCAAAAATTAATATTAATGAGCACATTTTGCCAGTTTTCCTCATTAACTTTATCAATATATTGGCAAAAACAATAGAATACAAAGAAACTTTAAACAGCAATATCTCAAAAAACGTTTGTCCGATTTGGCTCAAATTTTGGAATTAAGATTTTTTTGCTTAGCTCTTTGCAACAGGCCTATTTTTATCTCAGTCAGCGCAACTTCATTTTGCCTTTAATACCACCTTAAATAAAAAACAAAAAATGTTACATGAAAGTTGAAAATTGTTGTTAAAGACGCAACGATCAGGATTTGTTGCTCTATTTTATTTTTACTCCGAATGACCTTTTTGCTTTTCCCGGACCGAATGAAAACTTTCCCCAATCCCGAGTAAATTTTCCCTAACCCGGTCGACCCCGGTTATATTTTTCCCGGACCTAACCGGCCCAAACCCGAAAAAAATTTCAAAAAAACTTTTGACCTGGTTTCAGTCCGATCCGGGGAGTTTCGGGTTTCCCCGCAGGGCCATACATCCAACTCTGTGTACATCAGTTTAAGATAGTGAAAAAGAACAATATTTTTTTTGAATAAAAATTCTTCATAGGGACCAATTATTCATTTGGATGTGATAAAAACCTCACCTGTTTTGGGTATCTAAATAATTTAAAGGTATAGGACACTATTTCAACATTTACTTTCAGCAAATTAAGCTTGACCTCTGAAATGTATTTTGTGAGGTTTAACCCTTAGGTTATTTCTTGTTTACTCTTCAGAGGCGAAAGAAAGTAAGCAACTCTTGGGATGAGACTGTTATGTAAATGTATCAGAATGAAAAATCAGTATACAAATAACTTAATGTTTTATGCCATATGTACAAAGCTGTAAAGAATTAGAAGAAGGAATTTTGGATCATCATGATCAGAAAATATGAGCTTCAATTTGACATCAAAAAATATAGGCCTACTACTTCTGGTTGAGCGGGGGTGAGAATGTGATTGGAACCTACACCTTTAAAGTGTAAATCTCCACCTGTCTTGTAACTACTGTCGGGCTCTGACAGCAATTAGAAAATGATACACTTTATCTAATTTTCTCAGAAATGCAAGTGCATTTGCAATAACTGTTTGGGGTTTGTAACATATACCAGTCAAGGATTCCATCAGAAAAAACAAATAAAAACAGACAAACAAACAAAACAGAATTTTGATAAGGTGGAGGACGAAACTGTGAATCATGAACTGTCCCTTTAAAGCAATACTATAATATTTGAATCAAAAATTGTTTATAGTAAAAACAGCATAAAATGAAGTAATATGTGACTATCTTAAATCGTTTTCAAGTGTATTTTGTCAAAAAATTGTTTTGATACTGAAAAATGGATAAAAAGGACATGCATGCTTTCCTATACTAATACATGTGGAATTAAATTCGGGATCCCGAATTTAATTCAACAAATGGCCATGACAGAAAAATTAAGCATATTTAAGCCAAATCATTTGGAGGGTATTAATATCTACCCAAAACAAACCAAATAAGCTAGAAAAAAATCAAAAGTCATGGGTGACAGGGGGCGCTCCATTTTTAACACTTTATAGTATTGCTTTAAGTCAAAATTTGTCAGGAAGGTCCCCCTCAAAAAAGGTTTATCTCATAGGGTATTGGAACAAAACCTAAGCGTTATATGCATTTATAAAATAGTGCAAAAAGCTAGGCTTATGTGAGTATGCAAATTCTTTATTTTGCATTTAGCCCACTCAAGCATTTTGTTTTTCCGTAGTAATTCATTTGTGGTTTACACATAATGTTATTCTTTACCATAAAATGTGTTAAACAGATTTCATTTCTATAAATAGGGGAGGAGAGTGTTGGTAATGCCTTTTACATTGATGTTATTTCTCCCAACCTAGAGGGCAGATGGTCATAGATGTGAGGTCAGATTTGCTGATTTAGCATGGGCAAAGTGACTTTAGGCTTATAAATGGCATGAAGAAAGAACTAAACACCTCACAAAAGATAAGTGAACACTTAGTCTGACCCTCATAAATCCAAGTAAGAGCCCTCAAAATCCAGCGATATTGACATATATTAAAAATATGGAATCTCAGCTAAATATTGACCCCACATTTGACATCAAAAACTATTAGCATCATTTTACACTAGCCGTTTGAAAAATCTACCTCAATTTTTATTTCTCACATTTTGGGTATACCCGCAGTGTAATAGAGGTATCAGAGGTCAGCTATCTTTGGTAGCTGCTCCCGTAAAACGCTCCTGCAAATTTTGCATAGGAACCTGGCCATTGTCTCTGTTTTGTCTCTGGAAGCATAACCACGGTTGTCCATAAACACCAGGACTCTACTGAACACGGACATTTATTCGTCGAAGCCGAAACGAGGTATTTTATGATATTTTTCTCCATCGTATTCCGATATCATTAGCTACTATGACGAACCTACTGGCGGGAAAAAAAAGAACTCAGTAGAATTGCCCTTCTCTCCAGTTATACTATCTGGAATGCTCGCCACGAGCCATCATGGGGTTCCGAAAATCAACCCCACCTCAAATTATAGGCCCTTCGGATCTTTTGTCTCCGTGTTCGGGTTTTTGCTTCACTTTTTTTTTTTTATTGTTTTTCTTTTGTATTGTCTGCCCTGCACCATGTCAAGGTTATTTCGATGAGCTTGACATATGACCTGGGCTTTCTGTACGCTCTTCATCTTTGCATTTGATATATTGTAAATTATTGTCTTTTGCTAATAAAGAGTGATTAAACAACTCCCCACAATGGGCTATTCCAAAAATTAACTGTACACCCCCTAAAGAAGGCATTCATATTTTTTCTGGAATAATTGGGAATTCCAGGTTTGATATTTTCATGCCTTCTTTAGGGGTATGTTCCATCTTAAGACAGAAAATTGGGTATTCCCGTGCCTTCTTTACCCATTTGATCAAAAAATTGTGAATATTTTGGGAATATGCACTAAATTGGCGAAAATATTTCGGAATACCCATGTCTTCTTTACCATCATGGAGGGAAAATGTTGATTTATTTTGGGATTTCCCACTGAGAAATTCATGAAAAATATTTGGGAATCCCATGCCTTCTTTAGGGGGTGTACCATTAATTTCTGGAATAGCCTAATGCCTAGTGGAATCGATAGATGATCAGTGTTTTTCATATTGCGTAGAGTACAGAGCTGCTGTGCCGATCTTAACTGTTATACCAACATAGACACGTGTAACCATCCTTTTTTAAAATTGGTTTGACTTTATTTTCTTTTTATTAATTTATTGAGATGATCAGAAGTTTTAACTTATTGTGTATGATTTAAGAAAATCAAGGTAGGGCTCTTTTGCGCATAATCATAACCACTCAACAAAAAAGAAATAAAGTCAAATCAATTTTATCCAAAAGGATAATTACATGTGTCTATCTTGGTAAAACATTTAAGAATTGGCTCAGCAGCTCTGTACTCTGCGCAATATGAAAAACACTGATCATCTATCGATTCCACTAGGCATTGTGGTGATGCTCTATTACACTGCGAGTATACCCAAAATGTGATAAATGAAAATTGAGGTAGATTTTTCAAACAGCTAGTGTAAAATGATGGTAATGGTTTTTGATGTCAAATTTGGGGTCAATATTTAGCTGAGATTCCATATATTTCATAAATGTCAATATCGTTGGATTTTGAGGGCTCTTACTTGGATTTATGGGGGTCAGACTAAGTGTTCACTTATCTTTTGTGAGGTGTTTAGTACCATTCACCTGATCTCCCCTCCCACGGACCAGTAATGAGCCCAGGCAGCGGGTACAGCGCTGCCTGGGTGAATAGTTCTTTCAGCACACTTTTGATTGGACTGCAGAGGGTAGTGGACAGCTCTAGGCTACATGAAGGGGGAATCCCCATAATTGACCTGTATACAAGGGGATATTTGTAGATTAACTGATAATGTGTGGCATGGAAGGGGAATCCCCATAGTTGAGCTTTAGATTCAAGGTGATATTTGGCCTAGATTATTGGTAAAGTAATAGACTTTGGCCATGGAGGGGAATCCCATAGTTGACCTGTCGGTTTGTAGATGTAAAATGGGAAAAGCAGGCGGGGGCGGTCGCGATCCTAGCAATTTAGAAGAAGCTACTTAATTTATTGACTAGGGATTTCGAAAACGCAAATTTGGGGAACATTTTACGTGTCTTTCTATTGGCGCATTGATATTGAAAAAATTTCAAAACTCATATTTTTACCTTTATTCAAATAAAAACAAAAGTGCTCCTTTTGTAATACACTTTACTGTATTATTCAAAAACTGATGGGGTTCACGCATGAACCCCATCAGTTTCACTCTCAGAGTTAACCTGTTTAACTCTCAGAGTTAACCTGTAACATTTTGAACTGAAACACTTCATGATAACAAGTTTCTAACAACTGTAGATTAGCTTTAAAGGGACTGGCCTAGATTCTTCCCACTACTTTTCGTCTCGCCTGAAAAAATTTCAGAAAGAGACATACCATTCCTTAAAACTGTCCGCCGTCTGCCATCTGAAGGGTTGAAGCTGAACTGGCGCTGCGTACAATTTGAACGCAAACTATGCATATGAAGTACCTAATTTGCATAATTTATGCGTAATTTTTAATTTTAAGTATATCTCCTAAACCGTAAGGGCTGTGGTAATGGAACTTGGTGACATGAAGGGGTTCGGAATTAGCACACGTGACGCGCCTTTTGGGGGGATGCGGTGAACTTGACCCAAGGTCGCCAAGGTCAAGGTCAGTCAAGGTCAAAAGGTCATCGGAGGTCAAATTTACAAAATTGTTCAAAAAGTTGACCTGAGGTCATTCGAGGTCATTTTGAGGTCAACCTCGTAACTCATTAACCCCTGACCCCACATGGATTAAACTTAGACCATAGAAAGTACTTGATCCAAGGTCAAGGTGAGTCAAGGTCAAAAGGTCATCTGAGGTCAAATTTACAAAATTGTGTAAAAGGTTGACATGAGGTCATCCGAGGTCATTTTGAGGTCAAGGTCATAACTCATGAACACCTGACCACACATGGATTAAACTTATTAGACCATAGAAAGTACTTGACCCAATGTTACTCCTACCCTATCCTACTCCACCCCACAACTTCATGATTAAGTAGGCGGTCAATTCAGTAGTCGGTCGATACGCAGGCGAGACTACTGGTTCGCGAACCATCTTGTTTACCTACATATTTTTATATGAATCGATAGAACATGTAAATAGTAATATAACCTACCAGTAGTTCTGCGAATTTGTGGAATATTGGAGAAAATTCTTTACGGACTTAAATGTTGTTCTCCGGCAGGCAAAAAATGGTGTGAAAGCAGTGTTTCTAGTTTTCAAATCTTATAAGTATCTTGTTTCTACACCTGTGATGGGCAAACAAATTATAGGCCTACATTAAAATATCTCTAGGAGATTTGTTTGATCTTTTACCTGGCAAATCCTTCAAAGGTACAAATTTAGGATTTAGAACATACTGGATAGTCACACCACCATCACAGAATGATATTGCAAAATTAATTCTCTATCAATTTGAGCCATTTCTGTGCAAATTTTTGTACTTTTTAGGATTTTACTAGTACACTTCTATAAACTTTGTTCAAAAGTTTATAATTCTAAGTAGAATCTAGGCTAGTCTCTTTAAATTGAGAGGGATTTTATAATATATTTTTAGCAGTGAATGTAGGAGACTACTGCAAGATCAGCATTTTTAACTAAATTGCTGATAAATAACTAAGGGACGTGCCATTTGTACCAGTTACAGTACCATTTGTTTTTAGGGAGAGGCTGTAACTTTGGGTTGAGTAAGGATTTTTCCTAAACTCACATCGGATTTGCTCTCAGTGAATTGTCTGAATTAGTGCTTGTGCATTTTGGTGCAGATAAAACCTCAATTCAGTTGCATCGTTTCTTAAGAAAAAATTAGCAGAAATAAGCAAAATTTTGAAAAAGGTATTTTTCTCGCCTTTGTGCTCCTGTATCATTTAGGTCCATCAGGCAGAAGACTGGGCAAGGAACAAAACATGTTCCTGATTTAAAGAGGAGAGTGTGGCCGAGCGATTAGAGCATGGGTCTCATAATTAATACGGAGGTTGTGTGCTTTGAGCCCCAGATGCAGCGGTTTTGGTCTCCTTGTTTCCTTGTCAAAAAACTTCAATCTACTTGCTCCGTGGTTTGAGAGTCACGTTACGCCATTGGTCCCCTGTACGAATAGACTCCTTCATGGGGTATGCATATCATGCAAGTACAAATACATATTGATTGATTGATTGATGAATTGTTTGATTGATTGATCTACTATTCTAAAAGAGAAGCTTGTGAGCAGAGCCCCTGATTTGATTTTTTATACAATAGATTTGTAAATCAAGTATTATTTTTTTTCATGCGAGTCTTTTTTTTACCCTTAGCAGTAAGTAGTTATTTTATTTTCTCACATGTGAGTAAGTAGTTTTTAAAAATTCATTTTGCATTTAATTCAAACAACTATTTTAGTATTTTAGCAGCTTTAGAGTATTTGTCGGGACCTTGTTCAAGAACCAACAATCCTAGTATGGTACTCATTAGTATATCCAAAGATGTTTGAAAGTGAAAGTATCTAAACTGCTTCCTGTAATGAAAGATGGTATGGATAGGCTGAACTGTACAACATTCTGAAAAGTAGGTTAATGTGGACATTTTCTTGGCAAGGTGACCAGGTACTTACAAAGGCCATCAAAGATCAATGTGAACATGCCCTGAAGCATTTACAAATATAAATCCAAATAAAAAAGTTGTTTGTCTCAAAGCTCACAAGTGGCTTGAATATTAATGCGGAATGCGATTTTTAATTTTTATTCCCAACTTGGGTATTTTATGTTATATATCAACTGTGAACTATAAGTTATAAATGAGCTCCATGTTGACTTTTTTTCAAAGACCAAGCTTATATTTATGGTTACAAAAAAGTAAAGAAATATTTGATTCCAATCATGTTTTGGTGAAGAAAAGTATGATTTGCAAAAATCTTTAAATAGAAAAAAATTACCACATAACTTTTCCCCAGATCACCCTATTTTACAAAGGGGCGTTCACGACAGCTTTAACATGTTTAAGACCAATTATCTTTTATATTTGGCCTAACATAGCAGTAGATGCTGCCTAATTGGGATACTCATAAACAGGATTTTTGGATAATTGACATAACAACCAGGAACTATCTCTTCTGTGCAAAATTCACCTGTTAATCGGGACATTTCCTAGACAAGCGGGATAATTTTTCAAAAAATGTATAAAAGTTAATGAATCAGGTGAATGTAAATACAGAATAAGAAGACAAAAATTACAATCTCAAATTCTGTTGGAAAGTTCTACAAAATTCTAATCAATTTAAGGAGGAATACTTGACTTTGGAGACTAAAAACCATCATTACAAATTGCATGTATGATTATTACGGAGAAAGGTACCTTTCTGTCGCTTTATATTTGATATCAATAGGAGCTTCTGTTCAATAGGTAATATGGTCAAAACTGTTAATTTTGCCAGGTGAAATGGCTTGTTATATTGCATACTTTTTCCTTATTGAGTGAAAAACCATTATCTACATAATGCAATAATTCTGAAATTTGATTTGTGGCTCAAGCCAATTTTATGTTGAAAATAAAACTACCTGGAAACGAACATAAGAAAACTATAGGATATTTTAAAGTAAACTATATTTTTGAGTAATTGCGACTATTTTGACCATATATATCTCATAAATATAGAACTTAATTATTTCATGTATAAAATTTTTTAAGGGGTATGAAAAAGAGCTTTGTTTAATTTTCAGTTTGATGTACAAAATAAATCTTTGTGTCACCGCACATTTTAATACATAATGTAGTTTAAAACAAAGTCTTGACCAAATGTTTTAAAGATTCTGGCATGCATATAAAACAGTATTTAATTTAGCATCTTTTCTAACCATTTATTTAAATATTGTGATATTATTTGATAACTTTGTAAATATGAATGGACATCAGCTTTGCTCCTATAATATTGTAGATTTATGCATCATGCTTAATTCCTTGCATCTCTTTCTGCTTCAAAAGCGATGTCCAAGAGCACAGATATATACAACTTTTGTACTAACAATTTCAACCACTCTTTCTGATACTTACTATATTTATTGCATGTTTGCTTCAAGTTGATGTTTCACTATAGGCAAAGTAAAAAAATTATTGGACAGTGAAAACAAAAATCCAGGGTAGGGGTTTTATTTAGAAACAATTGGGCCCTGCACCCTGGGTTTTTGTTTATTGTCCAATAAATTTTTGATTTGCTTATAAAGTTTATCACTTAATCTGATATAATTTGTTGTATTATATTTTGAATTCATCTTTGATTCAGAATTCGAACCAGACAGATGTCTTGTGAAGTAACAAAAAATGTTTTTATATTGCATTCATTTGATTTAACAGCATTTTGTAAATTTACATTTTCTTGTCAATCGCCTTACACAGAACAAGAAAGAAACATTCTCGCAAAATGATGTCATCTTCAACATCTGATGACTTTTCTGCCAAATGCAAGGTCTACGTGTGGCTGCGCAGTTAGAGCACAGGTCTCGTAATACAGAGGTTGTGGGTTTTGAGCCCTGGGTCTCCTTGTTTCCTTGGGCAAGAAACTTTGCTTACTCTGTGTTTCGGAAGTTGCATTAAGACGTTGGTCCCCTGTATGAATAGACCCCTTCATGGGGTATGCATGTCATGCAATACAATACATATTAATTGATTGATTGATTGATTGATTGATTGATCGCAACCCAGCCAAAATGTGATTGCTTCATCAGCAATGTCTGTTCTGAGTAAGTAAAAAGTTCTGGTTGTCTAGATCAAGCTTAACTCAAACTTTTTAAAAATGTTTTTCTTTCTTTTCAGAATGCATTACATAGTTTAGAGGATATTAAAACACAGTCATCAGGACGGTCAAATCTTGTAGATAGGGGATACGGCAGGCAGAGAGGAGGTCCAACACACAGAAGACACATATCCTTTTCATTATGTAGAGTACGGGGGACGGAATTGATTCCGAATACAATGAATCGACCCATTGACCTCAATGTGAAAGCGAAAATCAAACCAAATGCTCTGTTTAGGTTATATAATATAAACCACTTTGTAAATGCTAAATCCGCTGGGGTAGGATGATCAACTCCATTGTACATTTTTGTTTGGACTTTTTGTTGAGAACTTTTTTCTCTCTCACAGTATGTGACTGATGATTCTGGCTGATCAACACGTGACATAACTAGGCGTTATCAGTCATCTCCGTCTCCTCCTTATAGAGTACAAATATTGACTGCTTAGGAGGGGCAGGGGAAAAGTCTCTGAGGTGATCTCATCAATAATATTATTATTCCCAAAGTAAAATATGAGGAGTTTAGAACAAAGTCTGGAATGATTTTAAGATTACTGAAAGGAAATTATTTTTACCAGTATAAAAAGCAGTCTGTAATTGTTTAATATACCAATTTTTGTCGTCAGATTGGTCAAAATATAAACAGTAACGGATATGCATATAATTTATGCAAAAATTGGTTTATTGGTGTTTATTTATCTTCTGAACTGAGCAACCAACATGAATTAAATGATGAATCCCCAGTCACACAATAGACATAATGATATAGCTGTGGTCACATTGGAGATACTTTAGGTAGAACCAGGGGATTGTGGGTTGGGAGAACTTATTTGTTTTAATACTAAGATCCCTCATGATTAATATATAAACAAATCAATTTAAAAGTGTGCCATATATTGCTAGAAAACCGGTCAGCTTTTTGCTTGATCCGCTCTACTGATGATAAATGGCCCTTGGAAAGTAGGAACATTATGATGCACTGGTGGTGTTGAAAGATATTTTTAATTAGAATGAAAGTAACATGCCTGCTCCCATGCTCCATACATACATAAACTAATGCATCATTATCGCTGAACAAATTACTAGTCACCTACGCCTTTTGCCATTAATAACATTTTGCCCTGTATGCGTCTTTAAAGCATTTCATAGAAATGGTCAAATATTTTTCTGTGTTTTTAATGTAAAATTTACATCAAATTAGCAGAGGTGTTTTTGAAAACAAGCTAGAATATTTATTATAGTGGACCCTGCTAAAAATATATTGCACTACCAAACTAAAATTCTGTTTTAAAGCCCTCAATAACAAAGGGCTTTAAAACAGAATTTTAGTTTGGTAGTGCAATATATTTTTAGCAAGGTCCACTATAATAAATCTACTAGCTTGGGGTCTAATTTGTCCAAAAATGTGGAAGGGGTATATTTAGGTGAATGTTGTTTTATAATTATTCATGTGAATTTATGTAAGGTTGGTGTCAACCCATCAATTTGGGAATGTGGAACTTGATGGTGATGTTGATTTTTGACAAAGCCTATCATTTTAACTCTTTTGGCTCCAAAAATATCTGGAAAGCCAAACTAAAATTTGATAAAGTCATATTTGGAAATTAAGTACTTTTTAAAATAAAGAAACAAATATCCATTTTTGATTTTTATCTGATTTTTTGAAATATTGCAAAAAATAGGTGAAAGGTGGCAATTTTTGCCACAAAAAATGGCAAAAATGACCACTTTTGACCTATTTTTGACAATATTTCAAAAAATAAAATGAGAATCAAAAATTTGAGAAAGGCGAATCTGGACATTGATTTCCAGATTCTAAAAAGTAATTTAGTTCAAATTTTTACAAAAGCAAAATTTAATTAGGCTTTCCAGAAATTTTGTCAAAAATGAACATCACTCAGCATTCAAATTAACTTCTAGAAATGTATACATATGGATTTAATTTGTTGTTGGTGAGTTAGATCTAAAATTGAAGGGTTGACACCAACCTTAAAGGTGATCCATTGCCAATCTTTATATCTAGACTATCTCGGTAAAATTTCAAGCCTTTTGACCAATATTGGGTTTAACGCTGGAAACAATCTGTAGCCTGTCAAGAGCTGGGGTATCAAAATCATGATAAACTTTGATGGCTTTGATTCCCAAATCCCGCCCGAAATATTTTCGGGAATCCCGAGCACAAAAATTCCTGAAATTCACCACCTATATATGCTACCGATGCCCGGCCTTGCAACCACCTTGCACAGGATTGGCAGACATGCCAACTAGTACGTTTTTCCTGTATTTCGTACGGGAATTAATGTAAAATACGGGCGTACATATTTTTCCATAAAAATACGGATTTGAGCAACACCGGGTAAAAAAAAAATTAAAATGGCTGCGAAAAAGACTAATAACAAAATCAGAACGACTAGAGTCAAGACTAGACCACAATGTGATTTAGGTACACGCTAAAGGTTGTTCGTGATTGGTGGTTTCATCATTGAGCCAGCGATAACAACCAATCAAAATGCGACGTCTAAAAGCATTAGGTGTCCCTGTTGCGATTGCGTGAGAGTGAAATTTAACGGAGGTGGTTCATTCGGGAAGCTTTGAAGCAGATTTTACCAGGAGATTTTATAAAGTTTAATAATACAGGTTTGTGGGCTTCAAAATACAGGTTTATATTTCCAGAGGTTGGCATATGTCTGGATTGGGATGTCAAATATGTCTTTCTTTATTCCAAGTTAGTGATACCTTAAGAGTAGACAGACCTGCATATGTGTCACTTTACAGTGCTTGCCCTGGAATTCTGTAGACTGTTATGCAGCTGATATTATTTCAATAAAATGATTACCTTCCATTACCATGATGCTTGCCCAGGTTGATTTTGATATTATGTTCATTTATAATGGCTTTTGCTGGAGGGTTTACCCATGCATGCATTTCACCATGCTACTGACTCATATCTGAAGAAAAATTAGCCGTGCGAAGATTTCAACTTGGTTGTCGTTACTTTTACGTACAGGTTTTTCAGGAACTAGAGGTCCCTTTTGTTGTTTAGAATATATTTCAGACCTAAATATGACAATCTAAATGAAGCAGTGTATCCACAAGTTACAACAAGCAAAGGACATTAGAAAAAGAAATACGCATTTAAGAAATCAAATTGTTGATAATCATAGGGCATATATTTAGAGCCATTAAAGGTACAACTGAAGCTTAATTGTCAACAACGTGATGCCCATCACCAATTCCTTAGTGTAAGTTTATGAGTGATACGCCATTCCTCCTGCGCAAACAAGTCTGATTTACATTCCCAGTGACCATACAAAGGTTTAATTGTCATTCCAATGTGATTATGCCATCCTCTCTTTCTATATACTTAGATAGAAAACACAAAATAAATGCATCCTGACAATTTCACTTGATTCTGATCATTTATTTTCAAATTTTGAGCTTTAAAAAATATCCAAGGGCAACTGTATTGTAATTGCCTGGGGGAACCCAGGTTTACCAAAGGCTCCTCAAAAAATGGTTTACATATCGGTTGATTTTTCAAAAATTTTTAGACTGAATATTCCTTAGATTTACCTATCGTCACCAAAATGTGCAATTTCCATTTATTGTAAAAATGTATTTAACAGTATAAATAACGTTTGTTCAAGTAAAAGCGGTTTCCAGATGTACCGAGCACTTTGCTTTCTCAGGTTTACATATAGCGTGGTAGTTGAAATCTCTAGCCCGCGTCCCTACCCATTCGAAATCCGAGGACCCCCTTCCCCGGGTGTAATTACTGTTAGAGCCCCAACAATAATTAAGATTTGATAAGCTTTCTCATTTTTCTTTTTGCAAGAACTGTTTTCCCATACAAATTATCAGTCAAGGATTCTTATTAGCTTAAAATCTGAATTTCAATAAGGGTGACCTGGGGATGAATGTAGAACATAAATTGGCCCTATATCCGAGTTCCCAGCCCATCAGGGATAATTATTTTACTTTTTTCCAGTCAGTGTCAAGTCAGGGAATTTAATTAAAATGCCTAAAAGCAGGGAAAAGTCAGGGAATTTTGATCGGCCCAAAAATCAAAAGCAGTTAGTCTGACTCTCATATTTTGCTGCATATCGGAGACCATGGTCAGGCATTCCGAGACAAGAGACTTTTGACATTCGAGACCAAGACCGAGACCAATATTTTGTGATTGACTGCTACCTATAAAATACCAAGTGTAAATCATCTTTATGTAGAATTTGAAATTTCTATCCAATGCATCTTTAAACAGGAAATTCATTACTTATGGTATTAAATATGAAATATCAGAAGACAAAGTAAGAAAAAGACAAGAAAAAAAGGTATTTAGACAGTCACTGGGTTACCATAATTGGTGTCATTTTGCTATAAAAACATTCCATAATTATGTAAACATGTTTTGATAGTAAATTAATATTTGATACAACCTTGTGTAACCATTTTTGGACAAGACTTACAAGGCTAACCTTATGAAAGTGATGAATATTTAAATAAGGAAATACCCATGGCAAATAACAAAGGCTAGCTACCTGTACCTAACCAGCTTTACCAATAAATATCAACATAAGGTATGTCACAATTAATTTATGAGATAGTGGAAAGGAGTCTTGGGTTGCCAGCACATCTGATTTGGAGACATAATTTCATTCAACTAACTCATAATTAATCAAAAACTCAGATATGGAAAAATATCAAATTACATAGTCCTGAACTAATAGTCATCGTTCAGGCTACTGTATACTTTGAGCACTCTTGTGGAAAGAAATGAGCAATTGTTTGCTTATTTAGACTGTTTACAATACAGAATGGTTTTTATGGAAAATAGGGTCATTTGGCAATGTGATTGTGTGTAGAGTGACCGTTTTATACACAGTG
>JXSR01S020201.1:25552-36085 GCA_000969725.1 Ophiothrix spiculata | reverse complement strand
GTATTTTTTGTAAAAATAATTTTCATGGAATTTCGAGTCCTCGTCAAGGAAAAATCAGGGAATTTAATTTCCTTAAAATGCTGGGAACTCTGCTAAGCAGTACCAGCCCCCATGGTTCCTACGCCCTTGACCTGCTAGAATCCTTCTGTTGTAAATCTAATTATGTAACATAGTCACACTTATATTTCCAAAATGATTAAACTAAGATTATGATAAAAGTATGAGAAATATTTTGGTATCAAAATCTCATAAAATTAAAAAAAGTTTAAGGATCAAGACCATGTTCCTTTAGATAAATGATACATATAGTCACTATAGTATTTGGATTAAAAGTGGTTACAACTCTGACCACTTACTGAAGTGCGAGTAGGAATATATTGACAATTTTGTTTAATTTCACAGGAGGCGCACATTACTTGATGTGATCAGGCCAGATCTTAGAGAAGGCGGCATCTCCTCATCTGAAGTAAACCTTATCTTGAGCCACAAAATGCGTCACCGAACTCCCCGCCCAGAAGGTTCACCAACACAGCGCCCACGCAGTCTGAGCGAGAGCCATGGAATTGAATCTGGATCTAAGAGCCGCCAGTCTATCTCTGTCAGGTTTGTACCAAACACTTGTTGCTAATTAAAAATTTGAAATTAAAATTTTGTTTCTTGAAATCTAGATGCACAAACAGCGCCAGGACCAGGAAGCAGAACTCATTGGTGCAAAGAGAGGGAAGTACCGCTGCGTTAACCCCCCCATAATATATGCTCTCTCAAATATTTTGATGCAGATTTGTGCATTCCAATTTCATGATTTTCCTTTCACAAATTAATAAACCAGGTGTTTCTGAATGGTAGAAAAATGGATCACCTTGAGAGATTTATCATATCTGCCTCATTTTTCAGCATAGAAAATATGAAAAATATGTAAACAGTGTTAGATCACGGACAGTACTCAGTTACACCTCATTCAAGGGGATTTTCATGAATTGTAAAATTGGACCAGACAATTTTGCTTTTAAATATTTGATAAAGTATAACTCCTATTTCTGACTATCAATTGAAATGAAACAGACTTTATATCACAGTTCATTCCATGGACTGTGAAATATGCAACCTTGACATACTTTCTGACTATCCAGTAAGCACAAAGATTGCACATTTTTGTGAAACATGAAAGGCTACTCAGTTCAAAATGCATACATAGAACAAGACCTATTAGGCCTAATTTTTTTGTTTTGTTTGCCCTCCGTGACAGGTCGCGATTTTTATTTATTTATTTTCTTCAAAGACCTAAAACATGAAAACTCAAAATTTTCAAGGAATAGGTAAAATTTAGCAGTAGAAAGTTTCACGTTTAGTGCATGAAATGCGCGTCTCCTCTAAAAAATTACCCACAATTGTTGATTAATCCCTTCATTGCTTGGTATACACGATAAAATCCTTGGGATGACATGAAAAATGAATATTTATGTAAGAGTGTTAAAAAAAAAGATCGACCGACCGACCCAAACTTTTAATTTTTCCAAGTTGTGGGCAAACAAACAATTTGCAATGGTGTTATCCAGCGGACCCTTATAAAAGAAACAAAGACAAGAAAACATGCCGTTAACTTCAAAACTTGTTTGTTACCTTTTACCGCCAGCTTGCCATACTCTACTAGCTCAGAAGAGGTGATGATGGATGTTAAGGAGAGAGAAACATGGGATTATCTCAAAGAAATCATGATGTTGACCTTCAGTGGCCGTGAGCAGCGTGAGATTATGGAGATGTTTGATATTGAGGATCAATTGAGAACCGAAGATGGCGTAAGTTGGTATACATGTTATGGAACCAATTTTTATCCGACTTCAGGCCTTATGAACGGCTCTTTTCCCATATAATTATGACTATTAGAACGGGAAATGGGCACAAATTAGGTTGAAACTATGGATATCACATTATTTGGCCACAATCTTTGTAAATTGGGATTTTGAAACAAAAGTATTCTTGAAATGAGCATCTTGGGCAGCAGTGAAGGGGTGTGAAAAGGGTCTTTAGGGCAGCACATACCCATACCTTCCATCAATATAAGTGCGATTTACACAATCATAAGGGATCAGTAGGCTTGTTCAAATCCTTAGTTTACGAAATTGTTAACAAATTCTCGGCTTTTGTAAAATTCGCATATGTGTAAATTGTAAGTAATTCCTTTTCATTGCGTCCACCAGTCTATGTAAGCTGGTTGTGAGATCTATTCATATTTACAAAACATTAAGATAGGGGAATTTACGATTTTTTAAAGCAATTAGTAAAACTATAGATTTATTCAAGCCTAGTGTGGGGAGCAGAATTAAAAAAGTCAGGGATGTGTAGTGAACCATAAATCCGTCTGCATATATTTATGTATCATAATCATCATCACTTGCTATTTCAGACTTGCAATTCCTTACATGTCTATTCTCTCTCTCCCCATACAGTACCTGATTGACTTGGAGGAACCCTCATCTCACAAAGTCTTCAAGGTGTTCCGTACCTCCCGCTCAGTGATGCTGATTGATTACAGACTAGGTCTCCTGGTATCCAGCTGTGGACAAAACATCAAGGTCAAGGTATGTATGGTCCCAGGGGGGGGGGGGGGCTACTTAGTACAAAATGTTTTTTTGGGCCGTGACCCACTTTGGGTTATTATTATTTATTTGGGTAGCAAAATCAGGTCTACGTAAGTTTCATTTTATTATTAGATTAATCTGTTCAATATAACCAACAATCTGTGTAAGAATGATTTATTTGACAGTGTAAATCCTGAGTACGGGGTCCCGGTATTTGTAAATACAACCTCCAACCAGTATTTTTGTTTTTACTGCCCAATACATTTTTGTTTCGCCTATGGAGCAGTATTCTGTTATTCAAAAAAGATTGAAAATGATGGGCAGGATTTTTTTCATAATTCAGATTTTAATTGTTATTTTGGTTGGACACTCCTATCTGCTTGACTTTAGGTTTATCAATTGCTATCCAAGGGACTGTTCAGAAACACTTGTAAGGGGCCGATGCAAAAAAAAAAGCGGAATTTTTTTTCGCTTTAAAAATTCAAGGGGCCCCTTTTTTGCAACAAAAATTAGTGGTCAACCCCACAGAAAAGCATGTAAACTCAATTTTTACAGGAAAGTTTGTGGTAGTTTTTTTCAAGGCCTCCCTTATGAGGGTGAAAAATGTTAAGACCCTACCTTTTTCAGAGATGCCAGTCAGTGTCACCAAAATTTCCTGAAATGCTTGTAAATTTCCTGAAAGTAGGTATATTCCTATTGTTTTATACAGGATAAACTAAGCAAAATTTCCTGAAATCAGGAAATTTCCTGAAAACTGACATCTCTGCTTTTTGTATCAGCTCCCATCAAGTGTTTGTGAACGATCTCTAACATTGATTACTTCATATTATCCTATAGATTGCGCGTCAATTCCAAGACAAAGTGTGCGGTTTGTGCGGTCATTTCAACGGAGAGATTGTCGACGAATTGCAAGGCCCATCTCAGGAGATCTACAGAGACCCTAAGCAATTTGCCCTGACCTATCAGCTACAATCTGTACCACAACAATGTATTGAAGGTAAGTTTATTCTAGGGAAGATTTAGAAATTGAGCATTGTTTAATCAGGGATTGTCAAAAGACCCTAATTTGCGATGACCACCACATGCAGAGATGCCAGTATGTGTCACTGAACAAACCTGAAACTTTCTAAAAATCCTGAAAATGCCCACAAATGTTGGCAAAAGGGCTGAAAATATAATATACAAACGCGTAAATTTGGAGTAAAAAACCCCCCTGAAATCAGGTTAAAACAGGAAGACTGGCATCTCTGCACATGTAATCTGTTCCACAGCAATGTGTTGTAGGCAGAGATGCAAGTGACTACTGGTCAAAAAACAGGAAAATGTGAAGCGCAGCGGGCGTAGCGAATGGAGCATTCGCGTCTCACAGCCGCCCCTGGTGGGGTCCAGGGGCAATGCCCTGGTGGGGTTCCAAGGGGCCTCCCAAAGCCAGAGGGCTTCTACAGTTATGAAAGCTTTGGAGGCCTCACAAAAGACAGATTTTTTAAAATGTTTGTTTAAAAACCTCTGAAACACAGAAAAAGGGGGTAATTTGCAGGAAGCATGCATGGTGAGGGTCCGCTTTACAGGCCATGGCAGGGTCCAGAGGGCCGCTTTAGAACTCTGGTGGGGTCTAGGGGCAATGCCCAAGTGGGGTTTGAAGGGGAAAAGTCCACCCAAAAGACATAGAGCTTCTGCACATATTACATCACAGGAGAGGCCATTTCGATAGGTAAAGTGACAGTAAAATGTTGTACTCAGGAGTGTGAGTGACGAGTCCAAAAATAAGCAAAGGTCTGCCTTTATTAACCCCCTGCAAAGGCCCAAGTCTACTCATGGGGGCAAGCTGGGGTCCATTCTACTCCTGGGGTCCCCTTTGAAAAGTGGATGTAGTTGGAAAGGAACAAAAACACAGTTAAGATAATTTTTTGACCTTATATGAAGATATGAGGTATTTTGTATCCAATATTACTATACTTTTGTACAGGAAGTTACATTTTAAAATTGACCTCCTGAATTGGCCGATTTCAATATATATGAGTTATGCAATTGTAAAAATTTAATCATTTTTAGCACCCATACTTGATTTTTTTTTTTTGGGGGGAGGGTGGGCAATCATTCCACCCCCTCATTTACATATATCCAACATGATGTAACACATTGACTTATATCACTTTGATATAACAGTCCCCAATTGTGGTGCACCTGAATTAATAGGGCATTTCCATTTTGACCCGTTTTTGATTCCAAGGTGTCATTGAGGATTTTTAAAATAGTGTTTAAGTCAATGTAGGAAGTTGGGAACCACCAATACGATAGAAAGCAAAATGGTGGTGGCTTTTTTTGTAACTTTGGCTCAAATACATGTTCCAAGAGCATAAATATGAAAGGAATACAGGTTCCGGTTGTGACTTTCCTTGTATTTATTAACCCTGTTTTAAGATTTTGGCCCAAATATATGTTCCAAGAGCATAAATATTGGGGACTTTCTGGACTAATAAAGTCAAGGAAAAAACCTGAATTTCGGTAAATACGATCAAAAAACAGATTTTTTTTTCTTATCACGGGAAAAAACGGAAATCTGGTTAAAACCGGAAGACTGGCATCTCTGTGTAGGTAAGGTTATGCGACTTTCGTCTTGATTTTTGAATTCCAAGACAATAAACCATTAGCTAATAAAAATCATGTTGATTCCTGTGGTAATCAATGGATTTCAAATTAAAATAACAACATGAATATTTATATGCCATATAATGACATCACAATTCGGGTTGATAGTGATTGTATAAAGGGTATCATATACATTTTTTCAGTTAATCCATTGTTCCTAGAGGCCGATGGAAATTTGTGGTAGCCGTGCTGGGCTCTTTATATGGACTTAACGTGAGGCCTGCAGTTGTGGGAGCCAAAGTGCACTCATAAGCTACTTGCTCATGCTTTCGCCATCAGGATGGTGGACTTGAGGCAATTTAGTTTTTGAATAAAATGGAACAGATTTCTCATTCTCCTGAACTAAGTTGAATTTGACTAAGCCTAGAATGACTAATCCATGGGATAACTTTATTCTTCTTTTCTGAATATCGAGTGACGACATCAATGGAATGAAAATAAAGTTATTCCGAATACAGGCCTGAGTGATTTGCTGGAATCATTTAACGTTGCATGATGTGGGTCCAGTTTGACTCTGCAAATCACGAATTCTTCCAGATCAAGCCTAATTTTATTTTACTGCCCTGTGGGAAATGTTAGTAACAAGTTTTCTTTCTACATATAAAAACAAAACAAAACAATGACCAATAAACTTCATACCTGTCAAGTCTCCCGCTTTGGGCGGGAGTGTCTCACTTTCAGTTAGCCCTCCCGATCTGGTAGCCATATCTCCCGCTTTAAAAGAATATCTAACGTTTTGTCCTGCTAGCATGAAAATTCCCTATTGGCAGTAATGTTTTAAAAATTGTACTTTGACTTTGTATTGAATTGAGAAATTTATTATGAAATCATCTTAAGTTGGGAGATAGATGAACTGAACATGAACTGAAATCATCATTAGCCATCTGAGCACTTTGATGCTTTTTTTTTTTTTTTTTCTTCTTTTCATTTTGCAAAAGCAACATAAAAAAAAATTCAAGTGTACCTTTTGGGCTTCATAAAACTGATAAGAATTTAAAAATGTTGACAGACATAAAACTTGATGATTGAAACACTCTTGACTACTTTTTTTTACAGAATGTGTCCCCCGTGCTAGCATTGAGACTCAAGATCTTAACATAGACAGCGTAGATAGCACATGCTACTCAAAGGTCCTCATCCCACGATGCCGTGGAACCTGCAGAGCAATCGAAACCAAACGAGTCAAGACCGAATTTATCTGCATTGCACGTGACAGCAGTGTAAAGAACCAACTTGATGAAAGCATCAGTAGACAGCGCCCTCATGAAGTTGTTCGTGCTGTAAATAGCAAGAGTCCGAGCTTTGTTGAGGAGATTGAGGTTCACACTCGTTGCCAACAATAACTTTAAAACTTTCTTAAAGCATGGACACTCCAGATGTAAAGCTTGCTTTTTTGCCACTGCATTTATTGCAATCTTAAAATGAATGATATTATATACAATTTAATAAGCTTCTATATACATTCCAGTTGTTTTTTAACAAGCATGTTCCAATTTTTTTAAAAATCAAAATGATTTTGAAATTATTGCCTCGCATACAGTACTAACTTGTTACCTGACAAAAGTTTTTATGAAATTGTTTTAGTACATGTAGCTAATAATACATTGCTTTGTCATAAATCTTAAATAGAAACAAACAATACTACAAAATAGTTAAGAGGTTTGGAAAATATGATACAATTTAGAACATTGGATACATGTATACAATATTATATAGGCTGAATAAATTTTAAACGTCAGGTAAAAGAGTAATTGCTCACCATCTATGCAATTTTAGTACAATTTGGAAACAAAAAACACTTGACTATATATACTTGATAAATAATTTTGACTTTCTGAGTATCAAACCTGGCTAAATAATGATTTAACGGATATATTTTGATCCATATATCACACAAGCATGTAGGAGTTGGGAATTTTGTAGACGTAAGCTTGGGTATGACGATGCCTGTTTACTGGCGCACAGTGATCAACAGCTCGCTGGAATTGCTGAGACACCATAAAGGCTAGCAAACATTTTTGTAAATCTACAAAAAAGGGGCATTTCAAGATGTTACATTTAAATTGCTTCATTTCTTTGTGAGTGAGAAAATACCATAAACACAATTTTCATCGTACTTATGAAGAATTTTGAACCTTTGTTTCATTAAAATGCATTTATTTATTTATCACTTGTATTTAGTGTAATTTTCTGAATTATCTAAATACTCTTACAAGCTTGTGTTACAAACCTTTCAAGATATCTTAAGAAGCTCTACAATATCTATGCAGTAAAGATTTTTGTGAAAATTATTATTTTAAACAAATATTTTTATAAGAATGATAATAAATATGCTTTAGATTTAGCATGAAGCAGACTTATTGTTGCTCTTGTTTTGTTTTCTATAGTGTGTCAAATAATTATAGACAAATGAATTCTGTATTATTTCAAATAATTGTCAGACATGAAAATTCAGAAGCAAAAACAAATGAGCATAAATTAAACATGCTTTGTGTGCAAGACATATTCAAGGAGCATATTTGATATACTGTAAAAATGGTATTTTTCACGCTAAATTTATTTGCGCGCTTTTCGCACAAAATGCGATTAGCGCGAAAATAAATGCACAAAGAAAATTAATGTGTATTTGTTGCAAATTAAATTCCATACTCGGCTAATGTTCGTATGCCCGAAAAAAAACCGTGCGAAATGGTTCAAAATGGGCTGAGCGCGTTAATTACTGAGCGTGAAAATATTGCCGTTTACAGTAGCTTAACCCTTTGAACCTGACGAGCACACATATACATGTACCGTATACCCGATGAGGCGTTTTACCGGCATTGAGCATATGTGACAGGAACTTGATGTGCCTTTCTACCGGCACGGTTAGTTACAATTTTCAATGGCTTTATAAATTCAGAAAACATCAATGAATCTTTAAAGCCTTGGTTGATAGATCAATTTGCTTTCACTTACACTAGAAGTGAATAAATACTTCGATACAGATATTCGTGATCTGATCGCAATTGTCAACAAATGTGGCATCACCCATAGACTACAAAGTAAATGTCATATATGTTGGTTGACAAAAATATTCTTGCTTGAATGCTGGTTATTCGAACAATTCAGACTATTGTAAAATGAAACCAAATATAGCAAGAAACCCTCAAATCAAAGTAAGCTTTAAGGATAATAAACTGATTTTAATTCTTGTGGTTTGGCCCGGGTCAGCAGTACAGCCTACATGTGGAATGGCCAGGGTTCAAAGAGTTAATTGTTACATTGATAATATGCATTAAATGGAAGTCTAAAAGGTCAGATTCCTTTAATCCGTTTGCGGTTGAGGTGAATTTTGCACTGTAAGGGTACTGGTAGTGGTATAATTTAAAGCGCTCAATTGAATGGAGATGAATGGTATCAGGTTGAAGCTAAGATTCGATATTGTCCATCCGTTTTCAATGCAGTTCCATTTCATCATCTTCTCTGAAAGTTTCTGCACAACCAAAACACATCTAAAACCGTGAATAGCTCCAGGTACTGATTCAAGCCAATGCATGCATTTCTGAATAGCCGCACTGCAAATGGACCGGATAAAAGGAATTGCTCTCGCTGAAAACCATTATATCGATTCAAAACACGCCACATGCGGAACCGTATTGAAAACGGATGGTCAAAAATTGAATCTCAACTTCAACCTGATACCATTCAATCATGTGGTTTTTAATTATACAACTACTGACCAGTACCCTTACAGTGCTCCAATATAGTGTTGTCAGATGACATATAGTTGGATGAGGTATGTTACAGTACTGTATAACAGTATGTTGTTGTTTCATGCATTACATTTGCAATAGACTGGAAACGTAAAATACGGGCAAGAAATTATTAATATACCATGTGAACCTATTTAGATTTTAAATTAAACAACTTTATGAGAATTTTGAATTATCATATATTTAAACATAATGTATCATTATCAGAAATTTTCAAATTTCTGGAAAAAAAATCTTCATCAAATTTCTGGGAAAAAAACCTTCATGTGAGCTTGGAATCTGCTCCATATTTTATGAAAATATTGGGCCTGTCTATATTCAGTTCACAACACAAGACAGGCTTACCGTACCACACCTTTCGGTACCCCCTTTCAACTCTACCATCTTTTAAATTCAAGACAGACTTCCCACATTTTCTGGTATCCTCTTTCTACCCCACCATCTTTTAAAGATCCATGGATATGATTTGAAAATATGAACAATAGAAAATGGTATTAGTATGATTCACTCAAGGATAATTTATCACACTAAAATTCACAAGACAAAGAACATCAGTGAATGCCCAGATTGCAGGATAACATTATACTGATGTGCCATCTTTGTTTTTTAGCAACTTTAGAACTGTTGATTCTGTAATGCACTTTAATTTCGCGGGTACTTTATTTCGCAAATTTCAAATGAGCACCAACTTAGCTGGATTTAATTTCACTAATCTGGAACAATGACCATTAGTTGCAATGCAAAATACAATTTTCCTGAGGGATTTAATTTTGCAAATTTTCGGTCTAGCGAAATTAAATCCCTGGCGAAATTAAGTGGTTTTACAGTATTTAATAACGTCTGTCAAAATTTATGAAAGAGAATGTTTTGAATTTTGGGTGCGTGACCTGAAAGGTGACATTGATTTTGGTATTGCATCAAAAATATTTTGGAGTCTTTTATGAGAGATGGTAGGGTTGCAGATTTATTTTATTGCCTTTTATTTTGCCTTGGCCTAGGCACCCAATAAATTACCGCTTATCTCAATGATGAGAATTAAAGTATAATGGCATTGATTTTCTTCAGTTTACGACGGATGTTGAATGTCAGTGTACAAAGCTCCGAGGGCTTTCTTGAATTCTTGTAGCTCCAGTTCTAACTTGGCGATGCGGTCAAGCGTAGCAAATAATTCTTGCAGTTTGGCTTGCATTATCTTGCCGTTATGCTCGTACATCTGGTACATGGACTGCTCTATTATCCCACATGATGTTGCGACCTGTATTAACCAACAAAAACAAAGATTTCATTTGTCAAAAAAAAAAACTCTATCAAACTTAAGGTGTACTTCAATATAAAGTATAACTTAGCTTTTACTTTCTGACTATTTGCCATAACATGATGATTACATCTAATTAACGCTAGGAGTTCAGGGCTAATAACAAATCTGTATAAGCGGTGTTTTATTCGGTCGTGTACACGTGTAACCTACTACAAATTCTCTGACTGGGGCAAATTCACAGAGACTGCTCAGTTTGGTTAAAGCAATACAATGGCGGATCCATAGGGGGGGCCCG
>JXSR01S020200.1:33350-47752 GCA_000969725.1 Ophiothrix spiculata | reverse complement strand
TATTATAGCATGCATTGATTTATTGCAGGGAAAAACATCCTGGGGGCTCTGGTATTTAAAAGGAGATATCATCCACAATCAGAAATTCGCATAACAAAAAGTGGGGTTTTCTTTAGCTTGAACACTGTACCACGTGTATCATAAACAATTGTGCACGGATTAAAACTGATTTTGACCTTGATAAAAGCACCAAATCATAATTTTCTTGTCATTGTAGTAAAGCAAATTTAATAAGCTTTCAAATGCAGAAAAAATGATGGAAATCGGATGAAAAATAAAAAAGATATGTAAGTATGTCTCTTTTTCTTCTATTCCAATGGGATTTACACAGTTACGCAAGATATTACATATCACAATTACGGGTTATGGCATTATGATAAAAGCTAAAAGTACTCACAAAATTGGTCATATCTTTTTTATTTTTCATCCGATTTCTATAATTTTTTCTGCATTTGAAAGCTTATTTAATCTGCTTTACTACAATAACAAGAAAATTATGATTTGGTGCTTTTATCAAGGTCAAAATCAGTTTTAATCTGTGCACAATTTTTTTATGATACACGTGGTATGTGCATATTTTAATAGGGTTTTATTTTCACCAAAGTTGACAAAATGAGATATGACATAATGAGATTTCACACATTGATCGATGGTCACACATATGGATATGTTATTTTGAATAGGATAGCAAAGGAAGCATTCTTAAATATCTAGGTTGTCCGATGATAATTGGTAAGATTGTGTGTCACGGTGCATGGTGGGGTGTCTTTCTGTCTGGGGTGAAAACTTGTGAATAAAATATCTGGATATCCGAGACTCCAAAATGGATGCCACTTGGTAAGAAGGACTGGGGTGACATGCTCTGGAACTGATTAGATTTACAGTGCATAATATGCATATGTTAAGTACCTAATTTTTATAATTTATTCAAAATTTGGTTTAATTGGCATATCACCTTGTGAACAAAATATCTGGAGATACCTAACTTGGAAATGGATACCGCTTGGTAGGAAGGGGCGGGTGACTCTCACATTTTCAGTACAGATGCTTGATTATCAAAAACCTATAGGTCATGGGCTGCTAATGACATCTACTCTAGACTTCAATTATCAGATGACCATCAAGGATCATGTCCCTATTTTCAGGATATCAAAACATACAGAGAATAATCACTTAGGTGTGCAAACAGACTGTGGTGTGTACTTATATGTTGTACTTCTCTGGATGCCTGATTACAGGTGATATTTATAGATTAATAACTGCGTATTACTTGACGCGAGTGAAACTGTACAAAAATAATGCATCGCGTGCTGAAGTTGGAGTTGTCTGCACTCACGAGGCACAACCAAGCGAGTTGGACAACTTCGACTTCAGCACAAGGTGCATTATTTTTGTACAATTTCATGAGCACCAAGTAAAGAGCAGTTATTAATCTACACGACAATGGTTAGAATAAAATTGCAAATAAATTAAACGGCATAATTATTTTAAAATGTGTTTGTTTTTCAATAAAAATAGAAAATACAACCATCCATCGTCCCATGTTAATCATTTAAATTTAGATTTACCTTTCTTTTAAAATGAAATTTGCCATACAAGCGGGAGCATGTTACTCCTATGCGTACATGTAATTGTACAACGCACTATGCGATACGCATCGTGCAACTAGACAAGATTAATGAATGCGTATAAGTTACCACCTGTACAATTAGATTTACAATTTCAACGCGTACTTAACGCAGAGTGTATGAATCCCTGGTAATTACCAGTGTCCTCCCCCCTCCCCCTAGTGATTTGTAGTGATGATAAATGGTCTACCAATAATTACCATGAGAGTTGAAGTATCATATTATTTTGGCATAAGATTTGGACACGAGATGTAGTATGTCAAAACTGTCGCAGCCGGTATTGATGCTGTGACCCGACTACATTTTGGCATTGTTCTCTGTGATTATGTAAAAAATGCATTAACAAGTTCTTGCAGACCATTTGATTTATTATGACATACCATGTTTATTTCATTAAGTGCCCAGTTTATGATATTGAGATATAGCTTATCTAGCTCTCAAAATACAGCATCCAGACCTGATGGACAGAAGTCACAAATTTTTGAAAATGTACAAGTTATGGTACAGAGAGACTCTTGTTGAAGCAAGGGAATGAATACAGTATATTAGTGTACATGGCATTATAATGATTCTGATGCATCCAAGGAAGTTGGGGGGAACCATTTTTCTCCGCCATCTTGTGTCACTCATGGAGCAGAGTTATTGTACCTCCGGATATATTCGCAATTTGACCCGATATCCAGGCAGATCGCGTAAATCTTCACCTGACGCATATACAGCGTGTGCATTTTGTTTCACGCGCAAACCGTGTCTGCGTTCGTTTCATGTAGCGTGCATTACGACTTGCTCTGATTAAAGTACGCCAATTTTCCCGCTAATCCGTTATGAAGACTCTCGAAGTGTTGCACGCAGAGCCGTAAAATGCCGGAGGTACAATAACTCACCCTCCATGAGCGACAATCCAAGATGGCTGCCGTCCCATAGGATTTACACGGCGATGAAATCAAAATGGCGGAGAAAGCCTGTTCCCCCCTATAACTTCCTTGGATGCAACTGACATTTAATAAAACATTGTAAATTGTCCCTACATATTGATGAGCTTCAGATCAGTATTTAAGCAATTATATTATTAACTAATGAACATTCCAAACACATGACTGAAAATGCTCTGAAAAATCATGATATCCATGATTTCATTTTGTTTTAGTTCTTTCAGAGGTCCGTCAGTTTCGTCGATCAGCATATCTCGACCCTCTTCCATGCTATATGAAATTCATCTTATCGTGTATAAAATGCCAACCGATATCAAGCAATGCAAATCTGAACTCACAATTAGTGGTGAGAATGACAGAGCCTTTTGTTTTCAGTCTGGATGTCTGATTTTTAACCATGTCATTGGGACAAATACATAGCATGTCAAAGTACAATTGTGCCCCGTTATATATAAAGGTACCTTAAGGTCGGCATAGTAAATTACGAGATAAAGGCCATTGATGCTGAGCATAGTCAAAAATCACTACCAAGGTTGAATTTCTAATTTCATCAGAAACGTTACCTTTGAAGTGTATTTTATCATGTTAATCAGGTTCCAACATCCAAAACATAAGACAAATGGTTTAAAAACCGAAATAAAAATCGTTTCTCCATTCAAGTTTTACCAGTACAGAAATTTAAAACTTGATTTTCTCAGAACTATAGAATCAGCCCGATGCCTTTTACCAATTTGGATGTAACTTTGCAATCGAACATCAAATAACCAAATGCAAGGTGTCATTTTAAAGCTTAATTTTTATAATCTTTCAGATGAGACAAAAAAAAATCAATTTCCATATTGGGACCCTTAAGGTACCTTTCGATATGATGGTACACAATTGAGAACCCAAGAACCAGAAGGGGGTTAAGTCACATTGAGTACAAACTGAGAAAATGGCACAAACATCACATCATTTGTGTTGTCTTGAATGGTATAAGCTGTATCTTGCAGTGACTCTTGCGCGTGCTCTGATCATCAAATTACTACAAAACTTGTACAGAATGTAGAAATGAGAATTCTGTAGCAGGAAATTGACAACTCAATTTTCAAGATTTTGTGACTTAACCCCCTTTTAGTTCAAGGGTCCTCAATTGTGTCATGAGTTTTGTTCAGATTCAGAGCTGAGTGTAATATATGAGGTTATTTGATATATTTTATTCAGTATTTCTAGTCAGAAAGCCCATGTCTCATTCTCATACCTAGAAAATGAAGTAATGTAAGTTTTAGCTCACATGTCTTTGTATTCACTTCATATTCTATATTTCATATTATTTTCATCCATGCCATTACAGTTCCAATAGACAGTGACAGTTCATCCGAAGAATATTTAGACTACCATGACCGCCAGATGAGTACAGTAGGTAAGAAAAAGAGCTATACAATTGTTCATCCATTTTGAACTGAGATATACTTCTTAGTCCTTCTGGTTTTCAGTGTATGGGTTTTATGATTTTTTTTTCAAAATATATACTAAAAACAACAACCTATACTGACCACAACATGTAAAGTTCTGGTGTGGGTGGCCAGTGCACTACACAATCACTCCCAAGAATGTTGCAGGGGGTAGATATAGTCACATTAAAATTGTGATTTTTGCATTTTGACTCACTCTTTGAAGCCTTTTCATAACATGCTAGAATCAATTGGTGTTTTAAGTAAAGCTTGAAGTTTTGTAACACATTGAAGGTCCTAACATTGAAACTTTTAATCATCATGAAAATGTTAATCCTTGGAGCAGGTAAATGGTCTGATGACATTTCAAGTTTGAACAATGCAAAATGATGGGGACTAACTTTAATTTTCAATTACATTAAGGGGGAACTCTGGACTTGGTGGGCTAAAAATGATAATTAAAATATATTTGGAAGGGGAAAATTACCTTTCTGTTGCACTTTATTTGCCATCAATCGGAGCTTCGGTTCTAAAGTTATGGTCAGAAATGTAATTTAGCGAAGGGAAAAACACTTCAATGGCTTTCTATATTTCTTATGTATTTTATTGTTTTCTCAAGTTGTGATTTTTAACATTTTACCATTCAAAAATCTATATCTCAAAAAATAATAAAGAGTTTTATATCTTTCTTTTTTAATTATTTGTGTAAATTCAAGAACTCGTTTGTAATCCATATCAAAAGCAAATCAGCATTTTTAAAGTATAGAAAATATTAAAAAAACAGTGTTTCTAGTTTAAATTGCCTGTATCTCAAAAGTTAGTTTTCGATGACTTGTCACACGGAAACAGCTGTATCTCAAAAATGATTTATCCTAAAGAGTTAGGGTAAAAAGCAAATTACAACACAACAACAGGGTTATGCAATAAACCAAAAATATTGCAACTTTCACCCTGGGATCTTTGATTTTAGGGGTGTCATTGGGCCACAGGGGATGATGATAATTATTGTTTCGCTATTCTTAGATCATGACTTCCCACAAACAGTGTCCCAAGGGGTTATGACAATATTTTTGGTTTATTGCATAGATCAATTTTAATGTTTCCATTTACTTTTAGCCCATCTCTCTAGGACAAATCTTTTTTGAGATAGAAGTGTTCCCACATTGCATATCACTGAAAATTAACCCTATTTAACGCGACCCCCCGAATTTCGTGTCATGGCACGAAATTGCTTTTTCAGGCTGTAGCAACAATATCTAGACATGTGAAATCAAATACAGTACTCAGAATGGTTGATTTATGACCCCCAAATAGAAATACATTCTTTTTACCCAATTTTTCTATCTTTAAAGCATGATTTAATGGCTTATCTGGCCTGAAACCATGAGATTTTGTCCAATTTTAGGCCAAAATTTAGCTCAAAAATTGGGGCAAAAACTGTCATAAAATTATGAAATCAAATAAAATAATTTCTTTTGATTTGAAGAGATAATTATACTGGCTTCCTCAATAGAACCTAAATATATATAGTTTTTGAACATAAGTAGCTAAAATACTGACTTAGATTTATGAAAAATTAGTTTTAAACAAGAAGCTCATTAATTCTTCATGAGCTAATTTGCATATGATTTGCATAATTGATAATGCATCCTCATTTTAAGAAAGCTGAATGTCCAAGCTATCCAGTGATGTGCCACTTCCAATACCATTACAAACGAGTCGCATTAAAAACACGCCACATAGTTCCTACTACCCAGTGCATACAATTCATGCCATTTTGGGGCAGGTTAACTTTAGAAATACAGGCAATTCAATCTAGAAACACTGTTTTTCAAGTTTTTCTTATTTTAAAAATACTATTTTACTTCTTATATGAGTCGAAAAACAAGCATTTGAATTTACACAAATAATTAAAAAAGAAAGAGATAAAAATATTTGTTACTTTTTGAGATATAGATTTTTAAATGAAATTTTTTTAAAAATCACAGCCTGAGAAAACAATAAAAACATAAGAAATAAACAAAGCCATTTCACTTCACTAAATTACATTTTTGACCATAACTTTTTAACTGAAGCTCTGATTGATGTCAAATAAAGTGCAACAGAAAGGTAATTTTCCCTTTCATTCTATATTTTAATTAGCATTTTTAGCCCACCATGTCCAGAGTTCCCCCTTAAAGGAGGTGAAACATACATACATTATAATGTTAAATTATGCTCCCATGTGGTTTTAACCCACTGGTTGAGCCTTCTCTCAACTATTTCTGGAGTACAGACTCTATGGAATGGCTCGGGTCTGTCATGTTTTTGACACCACTGATTGTACATACGTATATTCAGACTAGTTCGTCGAAGACATGCAAACTCTATCCCATCTGATGATTGGGAACCCAATGCGTGTTAAGTGAGGGTTTGCCATGAAAGTGTCTGTAAAGGCTGCCTTTCTAGAGGTCTACACTTTGAAATTTGTACATTATAATGTATATTAAAATTTTGTTCATTTCTAATCCATTGATATACAATTTACTGCCAAAATAAAGGATGGACACAGAACTTGTTAATTGAAATGTGTAAATGTTGTGCATTGAAAAAAACAACGCTATCTTATAACTTTACAATATTTTTGCTGCTTTGGATTAATTTGTTATGTTAGTGCAAGAAAGTCGGTTCTGCAATGGTTGCCTTATATTATAATTATGTAATCCCTGGTTATTAGAATGTGAAATCCTTTAAAATGTCTTTGCCTTATGACAGTTGAAATGGTTTGAAGAGCCACTGTCCCAAGACAGGACACTATACAGAATGCAATGCAAGTTTATGACAAACGACAGCTTTTGAAGATACAAATTTCTGACACCCATGAAACAAATGATAGCTATATTTGACTTTAGTGTTACTTGCCATTTGGAAGCTACTTCAGATTTGAAGATAGTTTTGCTCATGCTTGTAAACATCTAGAAAATCATCTAACTTCTATTGACAAACATCTACTTTTCCCCAACAGTTGACCTACCAATCCATTTCATGCAAACTGTAAATGACAATGACAACGACGAAGACAGCCAACTAAGCAGTAGGAACACCACCGCTGATGGGGTAACCCCAGACGCACAAGGCTATAGGTAAACACAACAGCCAAGGGAAATCTCAATAACTAATACTTTCCTCCATCATGTAGAATATAGAGTGGCAAATTATCAAGTGGCTAGCCATGTAATCCCCTTCTCTGCTAATCACAAGGATAGATCACTGAGGTAATTAGCAGTAAGATCTATTACAAGTTCTCTGCTCTGATTTGTGTAGTGCCCCCTCTCTTGGTCTGTATTCCTTTCTAGCTTGTGGTTGGAGATTTACATAAGGACGGTTTTCATGTTCATTTAATACTTCTTATTTTTAAAACTTTTGTTAGCTTTTAGTATTGAATTAAACAAACAAAATGTACATGCATTTCATTTAGTGAAATGTCTTGTAGACTTTGAGTCTAAATATCACTATTTACTGACACTTATTCTGATAAAGTTTCATCCAACTATAATTGATAAGTAGACTTTTATATAAATTTATTTTAGACCTGTAGATGAGTAGATGAATGTTAGTTAGCCCTCAAGTTAACATTCCTGTGGAGATGTGACTGTAACTTAAAATATTATAACAGATTATTTTTGCAATACTTCTGTTCTGCTTAACATACAAGTTGTTAAGGTCAGATTTCAGTATTTTTCAAGAGTGATACATAAAATCTTATCTTAAAAAGAAACTTGCATTCAGGGGTCCTTAAAACATATAAAAAACAGATTCTGTTCTGCTTAACATACAAGTTGTTAAGGTCAGATTTCAGTATTTTTCAAGAGTGATACATAAAATCTTATCTTAAAAAGAAACTTGCACTCAGGGGTCCTTAAAACATATAAAAAACAGATATTGGGAAGAAGAACATAGTACCCTAAGAAAATCTTTTAAATTGAGTATAGATTGGCAACTAAACTCATTTATGGCACGCTGATAACATAAATCAATACATGATTTTCAATCCCACTTACCAAATTTCAAGGTGCAATACATGCACCATGCACCTGGTCCATGCACATCAATGAGACGAGATGAGAGCTATTATCACTACGCTAACCACACATCTCCAGTGAAGTTTAACATACCATTATTCCATCAATGCGATACTTACCGTTTGTATAACCATGCATTCATTTCAATTATTACCAAAAGTATAGAATAGATTGTAAATTGCTTTTATCAAAGTAAATAGTGCATGGACACAAAAATTCAGAACTTTGCATAGCGTAACTGCATGTACAACTTAGTCAAGTATACCACAAATTGCAGATGCACAGTTTGTTACAGTACTGTTTCCCAACTGTTATGATGTGCCTTTCACATTTTACCGATACCCATTGCTGTGTCCAGATTATCATGTTAGAGTCTGAAATATCATTTCAACAATTGTAATTTGTCATCAATGTCCCCTTTTCTCTTTTATCAGTATCAGGTTGAACCTTGACTATCCTTAGGTACAGGTGGAACAAGACCAGTCTTCTGTGCCAGCAAACGTGTACAATGTATCAGTAATGGTATATTCAGAATCCAGTGATTTCATCACTGCAACATCGCTACACATTTAACGCTATGCAGTCTTCTATTAGTGGTCCCGCTAAAGCCATATGTCACAAGATTGGCGCAGAAGATCAAAAACTGACGCAAGGCTTTTCAAACAAAGAACACAAAAAAGAAGGTTTTAGTTACACAACTTATGCTTGGGCTTACATGGTTATTCATTTTAGTTTTATTCACAATAAATTATCTAAATTCTAGGCTCAATTTAGGGATCGTCTGTCAATGATCGGTGATCGTGAGTTGTTGATTTTATGATTTCATCCTTTGAGGGAACACTGAACGCTATTAATGGTGCACATCTAAAGACTGCGTATCGGTAGACATCAAGGGATGTTGCAGTAATGAAATCGCTGGACCTTGAACGTACCATAACATCCCTCTTTTGACAATTGAAATCTCGATCTCACTATGTCATGGATAAATTACAAAAACATATTGCCTCCTATTGAAAAGTATATCTGGATAGTGACAGTATGTGCTGTTGAATTACCAATCTGCAATGTACTGGGTGTTTATTTGGAAGGATTCACTTTACGAATCGTTGTTGCGTAACTGTTATCTTATCATTCCTAGTCTCTGGTTAAACTCAAACGTAATTGATATAATAACCCTGATTCATTTATGGAAATTGCAAACTTAGTCAGAAGAGCAATAGAAAGGTTTTTCAACTTCAATACTGGAAAAAAGAGAATCTTTCAAAAACTATAATGATTATCATGATGAAATTTTTATCTTTTGACACTGGGCAGATTTAGGGTAAATTGTTTAGATGTTTAATTAAATTTTCCTTTCAAACCATTTTAGTTATGTGATGTTCGTCTTTTCAACAAACAACAACTTCAGAAGCAAAGCTACTAAGATTATTGCTTTTAAAAGTTTACAGTCACCCATTACTGTATCAGCTCAGCCTCCTATTAGGCCTATATTAAATCATCCAGTTTACAAACTGATTTTTTTTTCAAATATTCTAGTTGCTGTAATTTTCCATGTTGCACAAAATCATTTATATAGACACGATATATTACCTAACATTCTATGCCGTACTGAGGTAGCCTGGTCAGCCTGGGTAAAATGGTGCAGCCGTGGTCAAAATGGTAGTGAGAAAGACGACAGACAGTGGTTGGTTTGGGTGATAAAACATTGCTTTAATGCCTGATAATGGTATTAATTACTTAAATATCCATTTTAGACATTTAGATATCTGCTTATTTTCTAAATTACTACTGATTTAAGGTGCTTTCCTCAGCATTACATAAATTTTCTATTTTCTGTGTAACAATTGCTATTTCCTTGATTTTTGCGGAAAAATGGAGGTCTTCGCCTATGTACACTCATTCTTGTACCCTCAAAAATGTCTTTATGGATAGATGATGGCACTCAAATAGGGTTTTTTTTTCTAAATTTATGTAATGATGAGAAGGAAGTTTCTGATCTATTCCATAACTTGATAGATAACATGTACCCATCTTTTAATTTGTGCTGTCATAATAACTGCCTGGTCATTACTCTAATATACAAGCCATGTATTGTGACTAACAACAAAGTGTCAGTTTCCAAGCTGTTACAGAGAGTCCTGGGTTATCTGAAGCTGTCTTAAGAAATGGGGGTACTCACTTATCCAACGTGTTTTTATCAAATGGATGATATTTGTTTCTATGGTGTGTAAGTAAGGCACTGTGTACTGTAATAATATAAAAAGGGTATCAATTTTTCAGATGAATTGATGTTAATGAACTAACAAAGAAAAATAGATCATTTCCTTCATATGTCAAGAAAACATTTTAAACAATAAACAGTTTGTTTGAATTATCTTCACAAAGATTATGTGATTGCTCAAAGTGATCTTAATAATATTAATAATAATTCCGGCATTTATATTGCGCCTTTTCCAGTGGATACAAAGCGCTGGCCATTATTATTACGCCATAACAGGGGAATCGTCAGAACCATTTCGTCTTAAACTAGGCTATTTGCGGCCAATGACCAAAGGCGCAGACCTATCAGCACTTAGGTTGTGATATTCCCCCCTAAACAGCTCCCCAATACGCTCGGTTCGACAAGTGTGATAAAGTGATTTGCCCAGGCTCACAAAACGTTGGCACTAGTGGGGCTCCAACTTGCAACCTTCTGATCACGAGTCCTGCTCTGTTCCGCTAGACCACACGTGCCCACTTTTATAGCAGTATATGCTTGTTCATATAGCTTTTCCTTAACATCAAAGTGCTATACTGTTATTCCGTTACTTTATTACAGTGTCTTGGGTATAATACTCATACTGGTGGACACCGCTCAATGCAGGGTTTGTAGAGGTCATTGAAATCCTTGAAAAGTCATCAAATGCCATTTGGGTCATTAAAATCATTGAAGTCTTTAAACTTTGTATGAAGTCTTTGAAAAGTCTTTGGATTAAAAAGCATGCTGACTGATTGTCAGAGCAGCATTTAACCTGCCAACTATTCTGATCTAGTCGGAATAATTCTGATTTCTGAGTTTCAAAAAGTCAGAAAATTGGAATATTCTGATTGTAAAAATGTCTAATAAGTCTTTGAAAATGATGACTTAACAAGTCATTAAAAGCCTTTGAATTCACTCTGGTCTTGAAACTATGAACCCTGCAATGGACTATGGATTGCCAATTTCTTACTGTCTGTAGCAAGGCCAGATTTCATGATCTACTGATTATGGGTCCTGCACTGTTCAGCTAGGCCAATCCACAAAAGTCTGATGTGACCGCCATTTATGCAGCAGATTGTCTAAATGCTAGTTTAGTTAATAGAAATCTTCCTTTCAATGAATATTTTTGCAAATCTGACCAGTCAAGTCATATTCAATAGCTACAGATCAGCAATCTCTAAATCAGGGGACCTTTTTCTTATGTTAAGTGTTTAAAAGCCAATGTGTTATAGTCTCTTCTATGTTTGATTTGAAATTTGACATCATTGTACACTAAATTTTGTTACTTTGTGGGAATGACCAAAGCAATGGCACAAAATTGAGGTATAAAAACGAGTGAATTTGATTTTGTTAATTAAAAAAAATGATTTTCCTTTGTTAGAAGCAACAGCAGTCCGGAGGCCAATCCCACAATTCAAAATATCATTAAACTGTACATTTAAAATACCACGAACTTACCGTAGGAATTACACATTGAACGAGAAGCTTTGTTTACCATGAAATGCACAAAGGGTGTCTGAATTTGTTTAGCTCAGTCAATTTTAACGTTCATTTCAAGTAAACAAATATTCCTGGCAATTCATTGATAAAAATCTTGTCTCTACTAAGAGTAAATAAGAACATTGACCATGGTATATCGTAGTATATCGGTGATCGGTGGCACTGTGTAAGAGGCTGCCGTGACATTAGCCAAACTTGTATAGTATAAAGAACTTAATTTCAAATTCACGTCTCTATTTACAGAGTAGCGTGGCCGAGCGGTCTAAGGCATTGTAACCTAGTAGCATTAATTGGATCCAACAGCCATATTGTTTTCTGGGCCAGGTTCGGGTCCGGAGGGAACCTTTTTTTTTCTTCACTTCTTATTTTCGTTTTAAACGTTCAATGGATTTATTTAAGATTAACGACACTAATATAATTGGGCTTTGGATTTTTTTATAACTTTTAACATGTTTTACACTAATAAAATCAAGTCAGTCCCACTGAACACGTCTATATTATTTAAAACATATACTATTGGTATTCACGAAAAAAATGTGCAGTGTCTTTGTCAAGATTGACAACGTTGATATTTTACAAATGACGACTGACGATTTCTGATTTTTTTTTCACTTAATAAATATAATATAGAGTTGCAATTAGTCTTATAATCCACTACAATATACACACAACAACAGACAATGTTGTGGAGATTGATTTGCTCTCGCTGATGACCAATAGAGAAATAAATGATGACTGCAACTGAAAACCGCAATGCATTGTGGTTTGGCCTCCGGACTGCTGTTGTTAGAAGCTATGAAGGGTTATTTTGTTGTTGATATCCCCCCTCCCTAGCCGTAAGCAATTTGTGTGAATTGCTTTGATTTAGTTCTTGAATTAGTAGTATCCCAAACTCAAGTGCTGTATGCTAAAACTGAGAGCTGAATGTGCCAGAACTTGAATGCTCAATGGAACTTTTAGAAGTACCATAAAATCTTTTAAACAGTAATAATTTTGGCTCAAAAAATATATTTAATTTAAAGTAATTGTGACACATAGATATGTAATAGTAATTGGAAAAAAATAAGTTGTTGACAGCACCATATCTTAACGTTCCCCCTTTCCCCTCCTGAATATCTGAAGTGCCATCTGTAATCACAGTCATTAGTATTGATTGAGATTTTCAAGACAATTAATATGAGCAAATATTGTCATGTATTAAGGGTTATGTAATTACCCAATTAAATAGGAAAAGCCATGTGTCATTAGTTTGGCATTGCTTGAAACATTCAATTCAAAAAAGAAATACACGCGTCAGAAGTGAGCCCACAATTTTTTGCAGTTTCATGACAAGGACATGAAAGAGAGATTTTCAAGATAGATTACAGCCAACAAAAGAAATGATGACTTTTCGCATCTCAAAATTTCAGGTGATTAATATTAATATTGTCACAGCATGGAAATGTAATCGTTTCTGACAAGGGGAATAAATAGTTTGCAATCCAAATCTCATTGATAGACGTCTGAGTTGACCACTATTTCACTGATGACTCAAGCGATGTCGATCTAAATTTAGGAAGCCCCCGATTTCCCCATGTAATATGAGGGGTATCAAAAAGTTTTAAAGAATACCTTGAAGAAATAGAGCCAGGAACGCAAGTTTGTTACGTAATCCTAAAGGCATCTTTACATTGTCACTGCAAAGTTACAAAATGCTCCCACTTCAAACGTACTTTCCACTGACCACCATGGCAGAGACCTCCTAAGACAAAAAAATATCCATTTTGTAATTTTGTTTAAAATCTACATTTTCTGGCCGGCCATTTTTAGTACGTCATGGTGACGTCATTAATTGACCGATTTTCATTAATTTGATATCAACGGAAAGGGAAAGCCTACCCTATACTATGGTACCAATCAAGTAAACTTGATAGTATGTTATTATATATTTGCTAGGCACTGCAATACTTAAAGCAATACTATAAGATTTTGATCAGAAATAGTTTTGAGTAAACTTAGATTGTAAGTAAATAAGATATAAATTATGTGAGTATCATGTATATGATTGATTACGAAAAAATAAACTTGATATGATTGACTTGATATGATATGTAAAAACTGCCAAAAATGAAGGAATGTGACAATCTAAACCTGTTGTCAAGTGTATTTTGTCAAAAACTTGTTATGCGATAGCAAAATGGATAAAAAGCAAATGCGTGCTTTCCTATACTAATACATGTGGAATTAAATTCGGGATCCCGAATTTAACAAATGGTCATAACCAGAAAAAGTAAGCATATTTAAACCAAATCGTTTAGAGGGTATTAATTTCTACTAAAAACAAACACAATGAGCTAATTAAATCAAAAGTCATGAGTGAAAGGGGCGCTCTATTTTTAACACTTTATAGTATTGCTTTAAATGCAGGGACGTTATCACATTGTGAGTTTCAAATTTCTCCATGAAGGCTATGTAGTTAACAGTACAGGTTGCTGACATCTATTGCCATCTGTATAGAAAGTAGAAATTTCGGAAACTAATTTTGTACCATAATATACAAATGGACAAGTGACTATTCTGACAAAATTTCATTGATATAGCTCTTTTCTTTCTGGGTGATCTTTAAAACT
>JXSR01S020198.1:4752-16428 GCA_000969725.1 Ophiothrix spiculata | reverse complement strand
CATGTTTTTGGCCCCAAAATTTACGGGAAAGCTAACTACACTTTGCTTTGGTAAAATTTTGAACTGTTTTACTTTTTAGAATCTAGAAAGCAATAAGCTGCAATATCTAGGAACGCTTATTTCAATTTTTTCATTTTTTTCTTCATTTTTGAAATATTGCCAAAAATAGGTCAAAATCTGCCACAAATTTTGGTGTCAGCAGTGGGATTTTTGGACCAATTTTTGACAATATCTCAAAAACTAAGAAGAAAATCAAAAAATTGAAAAAAGCGTTTCTAGATTTTGTTTTCTAGATTCTAAAAAGTAAAATGGTTCAAAATTTTACCAAAGCAAATGACACATTTTGGTCCAAAAATGACCTCACCATCATGTTCAGTATGCAAATCCGCTTCTAGAAATATATACGTTTATTTGGATTTAATCATCCGTTGCTGAGTTACAGAGCATAAAATATTTCAGAAAACAAAGGGTTGACAGAAATATATATTGCTCTGTAACTCAGCAACCGATAATTAAATCCATATAGAAGTATACATTTCTAGATGTGGATTTTCATGTAGATGATAGTTAGGTCAGTTTTGGACCATAATATGATTTTAGACCAAAGGTCCAAAAAGCCTTGATCTTGGACCACTATATTTATAAACAACCTAACTAAATTAAAAAAAAATAAAAGTTGGACCTCTAATGCTTTTTAGAATCTATAAACAGATGTGTTTCTCAAATTGTTGATTTTTGACTTACTTTTTGAAATAATGCCAAAAATAGGACCAAAATTGGCCCAAAATGATTTTTTTGGTCATTTTTTGGCTTATTTTATGCCATTATTATTATTGATCAATGATTCAGTTTGCCAATTTTTGCAAAAAATAGACAGAATACTGCAAGTTTATATATTTTAGCTAAGCCAAAACCTACCCCCCCCCCTCTTCAGTGGGCTCATAAATGGTGATCCTGGGATTAGGGTTTAACCATCACTGAAAATAATAATTTGTTTTGAATTTTTACCTGTATCGATCAATTTTGTTGTATTTTCTCTCTACAGTATGATGAACTTATGGCCGAAAGAGAAGGTGTGGTTAAGAGGTGAGTTACCTGTATACGTTCAATTCTATTCTTTCACATGTATGGACCATATAAAGTTATGGTCCATCAAAAGTTTGTCTTCGAGTAGAGGATGAAATTGAGATAAATGCATTCAAAATTTTGCTATTTTCAGCCAAAAATCGATATAAAACCTTTATATTTGGGCTAAAATTGGCTTATTTTGTCTAAAAATTTGCGGGACAGTAATATCGGGCCAGTTAAAATAGTAAAATATCTTCCCGATTGTTTGATATTTGTCCCGCCAGCATCCTGATATTTCGAGCCAGGGGGGGCAAGTGCCCCCCCCCCCCCACTTCGTACGGCCCTGCTTTTCTTACATAAAATCAGTTTTTCCAAATAAAACTTTTGCAGGTGTTTGGAAGAATGCATGAATATTGTAAATCTGCAAAAAAATCAATTTCACTGAAGTATATATGACCTTTGAATGTATTTTCACCTGTAGCGTAAAATGAAATCAACTTTACACTGTTAGGAGCTAGAAAGTCAAAATTGTAAAATGATTATTGGGAAAACTTATGTTTCGGTCAAAATACTTCATACTAATGGCTACGAATGGGTACAAGCAGCATCTGATCATTAAAGGGCCCGTCAACCCTTCGTTTTCTGAAATATTTTATGCCCTGTAACTCAGCAACTGATGATTAAATCCAAATAAAAGTATATATTTCTAGAATCATGTTTTTTGGCCCAAAATTTTACGGGAAAGCTAACTAAATTTTGCTTTGGTGAAATTTCGAACCATTTTACTTTCTAAGCAAAATCTAGGAACGCTTTTTTCAAATTTCTGATTTTTTTCTTAGTTTTTGAGATATTGTCAAAAATTGGTCCAAAAATGTCAAAAATCCCACTGCTGCCACTAATTTTGGTGTCAGCAGTGGGATTTTGACCTTTTTTTGGCAATATTTCAAAAATGACGAAAAAAAAATCAAAAATTTGAAAAAAGCTTTCCTAGATATTGCTTTCTAGATTCTAAAAAGTAAAACAGTTCAAAATTTTACCAAAGCAAAGTGTAGTTAGCTTTCCCATAAATTTTGGGACCAAAAACATGATTTTTGGACCTTAGGGCCAATATTTCACATTTTGATCCAAAAATGACCTGACCAGCGTGTTCAGTATACAAATTCACTTCTAGAAATGTATACTTTTATATGAATTTAATTATTTGTTGCTGAGTTACAGAGCAAAAACCACTTTCTGAAAAGGAAGGGTTGACAGGGCCCTTAATAGGTTTATGTCGTGAATTTGTTTCTATTCACCATTTCACTCGTTAGGACGCCATTGGTGAATTTGTATGGTTGCTGTATTGGAAATTATTGTGACTATAGTTTAACGCTTTTTAAAAAATGAAGTCTACATATGATATGCTGTCTCACGCTGTTCATATTTATTTTTTCAGTGAATTATGCATCAATCAGTATTCCGAGTGGTCCGAGACTCTAGAAGAAGCAAGTGAGAAGAAAAGAATGAAAGAAAGAAATGAAATTGTATCTAATGAAACAAAGCTGGCTGGCAAAGCTGTATTAGAGGTAAAGACTTAATTCTTATGCTGCTTTCTTACTTTTGTAGCTTTGTCGCTTTATAGCTCTGTCGTCTGCTTCGTTTCACACTTTTGTAGCTTTGCAGCTTTACCGCTTCATGTCATTTTGAAAGTTGAATTAATTTCAACTCGAAAAATCTTGTAATGTGACAAAAGTTTGCTGCCGGTATCGATTATCTCAGCGACTTGTAGCTTTGCTGCTACAACAACCGGAAGAGGTAAGTTTTAGCAAAAAATATATGTCACGCAGCGACATAGCTAACAAAACTACATGCGTATGAAAGCAGCATAAGTGAAGATCAGGCCCCCCCAAAAAATGTTGTGTTGCCCTCACAGGCCAAAAAACGGGAGGACCAGACGGTCAGATTTTTTTTTTTTTTTACTAAGTATGACCTCCAGATCTTGAGATAAATGGTACAATGCAAAATATGTGAGGTGAGAAGTGTTTTTGTGCGAAATATATTCATGAAAATTTGACAAATAAATGATTCAAAAAATAAAATAAAAATTGTTGTTTGCTAAATATTTATTAAAACTTGTAACTAAAAAGGTAGTACACCTTCCGGTTCCATTTATTTCATTCCAATTCAAGAATTTTGAATTATTTTTTGTTGAATATACATACAAAAAAGAATGTGATGACTTCCGGTCGCTGACCTCTGCACAGAGAGTGCTAGACTTTTACGTATCTGCACGCATACTAGTAGTTTCGCGATCGAGGATTTCAAGTATTACAAGAGACTAGCTAAAAACTAACCTATTTGCAGTATCGTACTACGAATAAGAGGCAGCTCGTCTACTATTCGCAGTACTGCAGATACTGCACATTTTTATTTAGGTAAGTAGCATCAGCATCTTCTTATTCGCAGTCTGATACTGCGAATTTATTCGATACTGCGAATAGAGTCTTCCAAAACAAAAACATGTCTGTCGAGTCGCCGAAGTATTAACTGCATTTTCAAGGCGAAAAACACGTAAATATCATAAAATTTACAACAAATGTGTACAAAATAAAAAATAAAAATAAAAATGCCGGTCGTAGAATTTCGAAATATACGACCGGGCGGGTGAGGGCAACACATCAATTTTTTTTTACGCCTCATGATAGGCTTCAAATTTATTGAATTGTGGTAATATGATCAAGAAGATGAGGGAAACAGGAAATATACAATGACCATAGACTTACAGGGGAGATACAAGGCACGCTGCCATTTTTATTCCGGCATGGGGACAAAATTGGGGTATGCGGGTTTTTGCCGATAACTTGCCGATGATGCATCGCATCTTGTCACTATGCGCGAATATTGAAACACGCACAAACGCTTTGCGTGCATGTTGGCGTATCATTTGCGTAAAGTATTATTTGCGCAGGTTGTCTCCACGCGTAACCAAGTCTTTGCACTCGGAGTTGATTTGACGCCAACCGAGTGGACCCGAATACCCCTAATTTGAGCTCCATTGCTGACGACGCCATTACACAGGCTGGTATACAAAGCCTGGTATCTCCCCTGTAAATCTATGACAATGACCCAAGCCCATACTGTCCTATAAATACAAAGGGAAGTACTGACCGATGGCCAATTTTGATTCTAAAATGATGATATCATGGCCGAATGGTAAGAGTACCGGGCTTGTATCCTTGGGCAAGGAACATTACTCTAATTGCTCCATGGTTAGAAAGTCTCATTAAGCTGTTGGTCCCCTGTGCGAATGCTCCTTGAGGCACTGCATACAATGTATACCTGGTGAGTTTATAGTCATTATTGAGGGGATAAAAGTGTCTATCATCTTTTTAACTTGCAATAGTTATATCTCTTGATCAGAATATACTAGCTCTTATCATTGAGGGACAATATATTGTTTTATCGTACTGGATTGGTGATAACTTACACCCTTGTAGAAAGTTATCATGTCTCTTAGCCACCATCTGTTTTTTGAATTGTTCAATGTTTGTACCATTTATCACGTCCAGCCAACCTCAAGGGAGTTCTATAACTTTGACCCAGTCAGACCAATTATTACATAACATTTATTGTCTGCCAAAAAGTGTCCCAACTTATCACATCCATTCAAAACATTAGTCCAATCCTAGGACCTTGATTTTTTCTATATTACTATCCACATTATTCCCTCATGTTGGTTTGTGTCACCCGAAAAAAACAAGGGTTCTATTAATTGAACTATCAAAACATCTGTTTCATATCAAAATATTCTGACAGAACTGACCATGTCCAAAACATGTATGATTATGACCTAAGGGTAGTTTTGGCCATTTCCACATATCTTATATAATAATTGGGGACCTTTGCCAGTGGCAATACAAAATAAGCTTGAATCCATGACTAGATTTCTCCTGAATTGAATATTTTTTGTAGTATATGTTTCATATCTAAAGCATCTATAACATTTGTGTATTTTCTTTTTGTTAATGGAATTTCTAACAACTTGGCCTTATCTTTGTAGTGATTGTCTTCTAAATTATCAGATTAATAATACTTTGCAAAGCCCACCTATAGTTCCACAATATTTGTATTTCAACCAGACATGGATTTGTTGACCTTTTTTTTGATAACTGTTATGTAACAGTTGGATTGACTTGGAAACCGTTGTCATGAGGTGAAGTAACGTGATATTGACCTCATATTAGGACAAAACAATGCTCCTTACTAATTATAATCCATGATAACAACTCCTAGTAGAGAAAAAAATTATGTAATAATTGGGGACCTTTGCCAGTGGCAATACAAAATAAGCTTGTCTTGGAGATATTACTGTGATGTATCCTAATTAAAATTTGTGACACTATATGGGATAACAAGCCCTGCCTAGACACACTATATGGGATAACGAGCCCTGTCTAGACACACTATATGTGAAACAATTCTGATTCCCAAGGTGATTCGCTTGTGGTATAACGATAAGTAAGTTATAGTACTTGCCCTGCGGGCGCGTACTATAACACTTACTTAAATGTTCTATAAAACATAAAGTTCTATAAAACATAAATGTTAAGGGGGGAAGCACCTTACTCAATTTTACGTTTTTGCAAGTTTATTTTGTACCATTACTTTTTAACAAAGTGCTTTAAAGTTAATAAAAGTTTACATTACCAGAAAGGAATTTTCACAAGGAACTTGATGGTGATGTTGATTTTTGACCAAAAATCATAGTTTTTGAGAAAATCACAAAAACAAGTTTTTTGGCCATTTGGGCTTCCAAACAAGCTAAAAATAGCATTTTTTTAATAAAATGACTTTGGAATGGGAATTTTAATTTAAAACAACCACCCATTGAAATAGGCCTACATACAAAATCCCTGCTCTTTGGCGCTCGTTTTAAAAGCTGTTCCAGCAATATTTTGGTAATAAACTATATATCAATAGATAAGAAATTTACACATTTTTAATATATGTTTCCATGTATGGGTAGCCTTTGATCACGTTTTTTGCACTACAGAAGCCTGAAGTTAGCCACCGTGATTTTACTCTTTTATTTTATTGGCGACTTCATTTTTTTGGTTTAAACCCAAATTTGACACACAAATGTTTGAAAAAGTTTCTAAAAAGACTTGTATTGCAAAAATTGAAGGCTTTTTTTAACAGAAATAAAACCATTACCATGGTGTAGGCCTATGTCATGAAATTTGATACAAGAAAGTTCCTGATATATATAAAGAAGTATTTTTTTTAAATTAAACCAGTTAATTTTCTATTTATTGTTTAGAAAACACAGATGCAGCTTTGTAATGAGTTTCTGCTGAGCCTGAATAGCATGAAACTAACTCGCTTTATTTTTATATTCTTAGTCACTGAGTGCGATTTTACTTCCTAATAAGGAATTTTGGCCATCCATTATGAGACGATAGATGTCAGTGCGTTCAGCGTGAAACGCAGTGGAGCAGCACGTTTAAAATCATGGCGCGATGCAGGTATATGCACACATCCGGCGCGAACAGCTTTACTGGGATTGGGATATTTCATGTTTGAATAGGGGTGTACGTTATTCCAATGAAAATGTTTATAGTTTTTGGCAATAATTTACATCGTTTTTGGTTTATAAATGACTCAAATTTGTGACTAAGAATGAGAATAAAAGATAGCGATTTATTATTTTTCCTGTCATCTACCGTCTCATAAAAATGGATGAGCGTACATTATTTTGAGTTATGGGTGCCCATACAAAGACAGGCAAAACAATTAATCTTATGTTTTATTCTCTTAAATCTATTTTTGTTATATCCTTTGCAGGTCAGGAGAGCAGCACTGCGTCAACTATTTGAAAGGGAATATGACATTTATGAACAAGAACTACAAGCACAAGGCAAAGCTTTTTATTTCAAGAGAGAATGAAGTATATCTGTCAACATTATGATGGCCACTTGTTGCTCGATGCACACTCAGAATGTTTTTATCAAAAATTTCTTCTACATTATTGGTGATGAAAATGTATATAAATTTACAGCTGTTTTCCTGATTGCAACAAACATCTTTCTCTGTGGTACGAAGAAACAATTATTTTAGACTGAATCCATTATAATTACTGTGGAGTTCATATGATGAGAATTTGAGAGGTTTCAGGTTTCGGACCATCAGGAACTTTGTTCAGATATGTATACTGTGATAATGATAAATGCTGTACCAAGACGAGGACAGAGCTATGGATTGTGAACTAGGATATATTCTTCAATATCGCACTGGTTTCTTAATGTTCAAGCAGAGTGGATGTGTATCATCATTATTTTATTGAAGTGCGAAATATTACAGGGCTAACAATGCCTTTGTTCTTCAACAGTATCTACCCATGACATGCCTGTAGATCCGGCCTTCTCAAATTTGGCCCTTCTATTGCCTCTGGAATGCAGAAGTATGTAGGTAAAGCGTTGAAAAAGGTCTTGATTTGGCCCTCCAGCATGTATTTTTCAACTGGCGTTTGTCCTTTATGGCCCGCAAACAAATGAAAACCCCGCTGTAGATGAATTAGATTAACGTTTTTCTGATAATTTCTGGCACACCAATGAAGTCTCATCAATTTGTAATCCTAACAAATCAAGTGGAACATATAGGCCTAGGCAGTTTGGAGTTCAGTATCTGGAGGTCACCAGTTTGAGCCCTGCCAGCGATGATGAGTTGACGTCCTCAGACATGATATTTAATTTACTCTTGATTGACTTCTCAATCCAAGCACATTCAGGATCAACTAAGGAGTATTCGCTTATTGAACTGTTCGTCATTTGCGGGGAGAGCCTCCATTTGACAGTCCTTTGAACACTTGTATGTTATATAACAATGTATTCTCTTCATGCAAGGTCAGTTGTTTTTGAAAGAGGGAATCACACTGTTAATCATAATATTATGCAAGTTCCCATTTTTCTCACGAGCCACTAGGTCGAGTCTCTCCCCAAAATGGCGAAATTGTGCAATAGGCTAATTGGAACTCAGTGCTTGATAGATTATGGTTATGACAATTTACTTGAGAATGGGCATACTGGTAATAATGATGGGCTACTCCACAAAACACGTCACAACTGTTAAGGTCAGATTCCTTTTATCCGTTTGCGGTGCGGTTGCGATACATTTTGCACTGTAAGGGTACTGGTAATTGTATAATTTAAAGCATATGATTGAATAGGATTAGGTTTAAGCTGAGATTCAATTTTGACCATCCGTTTTCAATGCGATTCTGCATGCCGAACGATGTGTTTTGAATCGATATAATGGTTTTTAGCGAGAGTGATTCCTTTTATCCGTTCTGTTTGCGGTGCGGCTATCCGGAAACCCATGCGTTTACCTGAATCGGTCCCTGGAGCGATTCATCTGTTTTGAATGCGTTTTGGTCATGCGGAAACTTTTCAATTAGAGGATATGCTGAAATGAAACCGCATTAAAAACGGACAGACAAAATTGAATCACAGCTGATACCATTCATCTCCATCCAATCGTGTGCTTTAAATTATACCACTATCCTTACCTCGTCGCAAACGGATAAAAGGAATCTGGCCTTTACAGACTGTTACATGGTCCTTGTTGTTGAACTTGATTTTGTTTCTGTCAATGATTGAAGTGAGATGTTTTCACACTAAAATATACACTAAATTCATGAGTGGAAAAGTGGAAGTATTTTAGAAACCTCTTGAATAGATTGAGATTTTTGCTGATTTTTTCAACAGAATTTGGAATGGTGGTTTCAGATTTTTGTCTCCTATTTGCAACTTACTTACATAAAATTAACTTTATCATCATAATTTTAGGAAATTTTCATCAAATTAATGCATTTTGCCAAAAATTATCCCGTTTATCAGGAAGAATGTCCCGATTAACTGGTCAATTTTGTAGATAAAGAAACGGTTGGAACCCTAACTGAATATGTCAATTTTTTAAGAGGATCCCGAACAGCGTCGACTGTACTGATTTTATGTGTTGAGTTCCTGTTGAAGCTAGCAATTGGCAGCATATCACACAAAGGTTGTTTTGTCAAAACATTTATGGAAGTGTGAAAATCCATGATTCAGTGATTAACTTGGAAAAAATGTTCAGAAGTTGCTTAAGTTAACTAACCATAAATGTGCCCTGTCATATCAAAAGGTACCTAAAGGGTCCCAAAATGAAAATTGATTTTTTGGTTTCTGATTTCATCTCAAAGATTATATTTAAAGCTTTAAAATGACACCTTGCTTTTGGTTATTGGATGTTCGATTGCAAAGTTACATCCACATTTGTAAAAGGCATCGTGATGATTCAGAAAACTATAGAGAAAATCTGGTAAAACTTGAATGGAGAAAGGATTTTTATCTCGGTTTTATAAACATTTGTGTTATGATTTGGATGTTCGAACGTGGTTAATATGATAGTATACACTTCAAAGTAACGTTTCTGATGAAATTAGAAATTCGACCTTGGACGTGATTTTTGAATATGCTCAGCTTCAATGGCCCGTACCTTAAGGTACCTTTAGATATGACGGGACACAAATCAGTCGCACATAGAGGTAAAATTTCACAAGTTTTGATGTTATCGGAAGATGACATTTGTGACGACATACTTACACCACTGACCAGCGTTTCGTTTGCATCCTTACATTCCAATCAACCCATTTATCTAAATGTTAGGATACCTGGATACCTGCCAAAAAATCAAGTAGGGAACCCAGGCACTAAATTACAGTACCAGGAAAGTTTCAGGCCTACTTGCATATCACCCCTCTGGACTTACCACAGAGCTAAATTTTAGGTTATTACGTCCCTGTCTGCGGGTTAATTGCAATAAGACTTTTGTGACATAATTGGTCAATGTAAGCATATTTCAATTTTTAGCCATTTCATGGCTGAGGTAGACCCACAACTGGCATAAATTGTTTATGTACTCTTTCAAACCAATTGTATCAACCTATAAAAGTATACATTTTCAAAAGTGGATTTTTATGTTGAATATGATGGGATTATGTCAGTTTTTGATCAAAAATGTAAATTTTAGCAAAAAGTGCCAAAACCTGTTTCCCCAAAAAAAATTGTAAAAACCCGTACTAGTATTTTCATTTAATAAATTTTTAATAACCCAAAATTATATTCCATTATTTCTGAGGAGTGAAGTTTGTATTTGCCCCTCTACATGCCTATTCTATAAAATAGAATAACCCAAATATTCCATTATTTTGTAGGGGTGATGTTTTCATTTTAACAAAACATTATTTACCCCTGTACATCATTTTATAAAATGCAATAACCCAGAAGATACCATTATTCAGGGCATCGAAATAAATTTGGCTGTCTGGGAGCATGATGTAATTCTGAAATATTTTCTGCAAGAAATTAATTGTTTGAGCGGCTTGCCGCGATTGCGAGCGACTTGTTGCTAAGCCCTAGTGGGTGGGGTCCAGGGGGCAGAGCCCCCGGAAGCTCTTGGTTTTAGCTATACTTGAGGGCAAAAATCGGCATCCTGAGACCCCATTTCTTTCAATTTTGTAGCATGTTGAAAAAGTTCACAAAAACATTTTAGAAATGATATGTAGTTAACCCGAGTACAAAATCACTGTTACCTATAAAGAAACAACATAAATGATAGCTTTTTAGGTCAAAAGTCTTGCAAAACTTTTTAACCTGTGAACCAAACAGTGATATTAACCAATAGATGAAAACATACAGATATGGGTAATTAATGAATTTCAAAATTTATATATTTAATCCGTTCTGGCAACAGATAAATTTGAGTCTAATTCTTACCAACTCATTGAGTTCAACTTCAGCAGCGTGGAACAGAGACTAGGTTCAGGTTTGATCACACAATCAGCACGTTGGTTTTGCAAGTCTAGTAACAGCTCGACAAACAATGCACAATTTTTTTTGTTTAATAACATTTAAGCAGAAAAAAATACAAATGTAGTTCATGAATTAAATTATTAAAGGGTTAAATGGAAAAATATTAACTTGACTTTACTTTATGCTAAAATTGATAACACCTCCCGTTTTATTATTTATGACATCAACATCAACTGTTCTGCTAGAAATTGATCCACACGGGAGCAGGGTAGGACAGACCCAACAATGATAAACTACTAGTATTGATATTGTTACATATTGTTACACTGTTAAGTAACCATGGTAATATTTAAACACATTATTTTTGATGTGATCTTAAAGAAATCAGAAAATATTAATCTTTTTTTCCTAGATTTTTCAAAAAATTTTCTTCATTTTTTTTTAAAGTGCCTCATTTTGTTTTTCTGCTGGCTGTGATTTTTTTCTGGGAGCGGCGCTCCCGTGGATTTGAAGCCCTGCCATTATTTTAACCAAATATTTCACCACTACACCCCTATTTTATAAAATGGTATTCCAGTATTTCAGTGGTGAGTTTTTCATTTGGCAAAATGTCAATTTGTCCTTTTTTGCAGAGGGTGGTTTTCATTATTTTCAAAATATTATTTGCCCCTCTGCACCCCTATTTCATAAAATGGAATAACCCGGAATATTCTATTATTTCACAGGGGTGAGGTTTTCATTATTTTCATATAACACCCCTATTTTATAAAATGGAATAACC
>JXSR01S020197.1:67177-85143 GCA_000969725.1 Ophiothrix spiculata | reverse complement strand
TACATTTAGTGGCTGCGTACAAATTTGAACTTGTAATTAGAGTTAGCACAAACAAGACACTTTCAGTATGATCGCCCTAATGTGACTTGAAATTTGGAGCTTAAAGGGGCATTGGACAAAATTTCAAAATTTTATTTGTGGATGATATACACTTCATATGTTAGAAAATAACAGTCAATAGCCAGATATCAGAAAACTTTTGATCAAAACCTTCGAAAAAGTCAAAAACATGATTTTTATTTTGTTTGTTGATCTTGGGTAGAGGCTATTCTCTAAATGTTATTTTTTGATGCTATATATCAAGAAGGAGCCAAAGATTTGTTTGTACACATTCCTTTCATGTCACAGATTGCAGATAAATCAAAAGAAATTTAGAGTTTGCATTTGATCTCCTCAAGAAGCCAATTTTAGAAATATAACTATAGAGGGCAGTATTTAGCGTTGTCGACAACGATAATTAAAAATTAAAGAATATTTGAATATTTTGATATACAGGGTTTATATCTGACAATGAAACTTTGCATGCTGTCATTATTACCGCGCATACTTCAAATGATGCAAAAATCTCAAAATGCATGGCGAAAAGTTGGGGGATGATGCTGAACTTGTCCAATGCCCCTTTAATCAGCAGATTTTAAATGGAAATTTTACTCTTTGTGTCAGCGTATGGTACCACCAGCCAAAAGTTGTTCAGAATTAGTGCTAATAATGTATGGGTCTGAATATAGGCCTAATTATTTTTCACTTTATTGCACTGAAAATAAAAGATAATTTTTGGAAAATTTTGTTGACAAAATTGTGCATACTAATGAGCTTGTACGTGATTGGTTGAAAGAATGGCTATTCCATTGATTTCGGAATGGATTTCGAAAAGGTCTATTGAAGTCGTGGTCTATACTTTTAATGTTGCTGTAATATTTCAGTGAACACATGTGAAAGAATACTGCACAAAGTCTTTTGTGTTTTAAAATAATTTACCATAATGTTGATTTCCTAAAAAAATCACTCGTCGAAGTAGTCTTCTTTATCTTGTCATACAAAATTGCAACATGGAATGCCACATACTTTAATAAAAGATTCTGGGTCAAAGTTGTCACTAGACAAGTCAATCCCAAATAGGGGAGAGTGGGGTAATCCAAACCCCTTTGGTTTCAGGTCTATAAAAACAACTGACAGCGATCAATCGTGTTATATCACAATACAGTGAATAGCAACACTTGACTAAAAGAAGGTTTTTAATACCACAGCATCTATAAATACCCTGTTACCTCGATCATAAGAACATGTTACCTTGATCATAAGAACACATTCAAATCCAGACGTGGCAAACAATTACTGTTTTGGAAACTCAAAATATGAAAGTACTTGCTGATCTGGTGAATAAAATATAACAAGTTAACTGGAGGACCATTGTAATTTTTCACCACATCAGGATTTGCAGTGGAACTGAGGGGGTTCTTATGATCAAGATTATAGGGTAGACAGTTATAGTATATGGAAAAATTTCTTTTTGTGAGTAGTAATATTATTCAATATTATATATATATTCTTAAAGGTGCAATTCATGATTTTGATGTGACAAAAACCTCGCCTGTTTTCTAGCAAAATAAGAAGAAGAGTACATCATAAATATGTACTAAAAATTTAACTTGATTCCGACCATTCGTTTCCAAGTTACAAGCTTTTTAGCATTTTGAAAATCCCCTTTTAAGTTTTGTACAGACAGTACTTCTAAATATGGAATAGTAATGCTATAAATTTACAATACATGATATCATTCTTAACACATGCATAGTCAAACTTTGCAACACTTCTATTATTACACCAACATTGGGTTGCCATGGAAACGGTGATCATCTGGCATTACCTGATGATAAACTACAAAAAAAAAAATTGCAAATGGTGCTTATTAAAAATCATTTTCGCCAAAGTTATGATGTTTTATATTATATTTTTTTCCATGTATACGGTATGTGACATTGTGTTATCCTTTGAGAACTAGCAAGGAAAACTGGAATCTGCCTCCCCCCCCCAAAAAAAAAAGAAAAGAAAAAAAAAGACGAAAAGATTTTACAATTTCTATGAGACTGAAAAAGTAATCATGAGTGTATCTAAAATTGGAGCACTGTGCACGGTCCTACCAGGTGCCGCCTTGCGAACGACCTCTTATTCTATTATTTCCTTAGGCCTATAGGTAAGGCTGATTTTATATAATTTTGTAAAAAAAACCTGGGTTGCATCACTTTGGTACCCATGTAACAGGCACACTGCTTGAGTTCCAGGGGTGGCATGGAAGTTTTTTTGAAAAATGTAAAAATGAAAGAAACAAAAATACCGCAGAAGGCAGTGGGAAAAAAATTGCCACCAAGAAAAAAAAACTTGTTTGGACCCCAACTTCAATGCCCCCTGGATATCAAATGGTGCGCCCCTAAATATGTTTGGTGTGTGTGGTGATGGTTCAGTTAGTGTTTGCAAACAACAGGGTAGTTATAAAAGCACCTTTCTCCCATCTTCAAAATATTGCGCTGTTCAGGATTGCCCAGTGCTCCCCTACATACCATCTTCTCAATCATAAATAACAAACAGAATTGAAAGTGAAGTTCAAAAAAATGTCAAAGCTATAAGTTTTATCACATGTGTCAAACATGTGTTAAATTGATATAACTCGATTTATTATTTACCAATGCAGATCCACCAACAGTGTAGATTGGGTTTAGGCTTACATTGTACATGGGCAAAGTCACACAGCGCTGTAAAAATCTAGACATGGATGCAAATGAAGGCTGTGTGGGATAGGGACTAAGCCAAGGGATGGGGTGGCAGGAGTCCCCCTCCCAGAAAAATGTTTAAAAATCACAGTTCTACATGTAATAGTAAAAGATGCATTTATCTCAATTTTTGTTTCTTATCTTGGATTTAATATCAAAATGTGAATTATTTGATAGGATGTCTTTATATAGGGTGCACCATTAGAATTTCAGGGGGAGCAGGAAGTTGGGTTTGGGGTTGTATTTTTCCCGCACGGGGGGGGGGGGGGGGGTTTTTTTCCCCTATAAATTACTGTTGTTTCCCCTATTCCATGGTCAGGGGTGAAACTTCCTGCTCCCCTCTGGAAATCTAATGGTGTGCCCCTTAGCATCCCAAATGGTTCTCACAGGTAGGATCCCCCTCCGGTTCATATCAGACACTTAATATCTCAGATTTAAATCAAAACAAATGGCCTGCTTGGAATTCTTTTTAGTATCCTAAATACCACTATGATTCTCACAGTGAGAGCCCCACTCCTTTGGTTCATGTCATACACTCAATATCCAAGATCTATACCAAATTTAATAGTTCACTAAGATGTCTTTTTAGTACCCCAATACTAGGAACCCAATACCATTATATGGTTCTCACAGTGAGTCCATCTCCCCTTCGGTTCATATCATACACTCAGTATCTCAGATCTAAATCAAAACAAATTGCTTACTGAGATGTCTTTTTAGCAACCCAATACCTCCATGGTTCTCACAGTAAGACCCCCTCTTTGGTTCATATCAGACACTCAATATCCAAAATATATACCAACATAACAGCTTTACTGAGATGTCTTTTAGCTCCCCAATACCACTATGATTCTCACAGCAAGAGCCCACCCTTTTGTGCATGTCATACACTCAATATCTAAGATCTACACAAAAACAAATGGCTCGGTGAGATGACTTTTTTAGCATTCCAATACCCCCATGATTCTCAAAGTGAGACCCCTCCCCCTTTGGTTCATATCAGACACTCAATATCCGAGATCTATACCAAAACAAATGTCTTGCTGAGATATCTGTTTAGCACCCAATACATCCATGGTTCTCGCAGAAAGGTCCCCTCCCCCTTTAGACTATATCAGACACCCAATATATCAGAGATCTATACCAAAACAAATGTCTTGCTGAGATGTCTTTTTTTAGCACCCTAAATGTGGCATAAAGAGATGCATGCATTCCTGTATTACTGGACAACCAAAATATGTATTCAGATGGACATAATCACAACAGGATGGGTAAAAACAAGTTGTGTGAAGGCGAGTTGTACACCAGCGAGTTGTAAGGCGAGTTGTTAAGTGGGATGTAAAGGCAGTTTAATGGGAAGTTAATGTATTTGATGTACTGTAAACGGGGTTATTTTCGCGAGGGTTTAATTTTCGCGAATTTCGCGAATCAACATCTAGCCGCGAATATAACACCCCGCGAATACATTAATTTTATGTGCAGGTCTATGTAATGAAGCTTAGAAACGCCAATTTAACACGCGCGGAAAGGTCCCGATTGCCTGATTTCGCGAAAAATTCTGCTCGCGAAAATATTCCCGTTTACAGTATTTGATATGAACCACTCCCCCTCCCTCATAATACTTGGGTCAACACTAAATAGGCAGGAATTATAAGTTGTTTTTTTTCATCTGCAAATAAACATACACCCGCGCCGCAGATACCGATGCGCGAGTCAAAAACGCGCTGCATCTCCTTCACTTTCGCTATGCTCAGCCACGCACATGCTCATCTTTATCAATTCATGATGTGAATAGCCCGGGGTGAAGAGGCCCGCCTATTTGGTGTTGATCAAAGTATAGCTTATGTTAAAACTCACCCCACAACTCACCAGGGCACAACTTGCATTTTAAAACCTCTCCAAAGCGAAATTCCCCAATCACAAGGAATATCACACATACTCATCAATGACTGTCAGTATGGTTTTGGTTTCAGTGATATTTTAATTCTTCCGTTCTACAGCAGTTACCAAAGAACCCTTTTTTATGGGAGGGGGGAGGATGGGGGTGTTAGGCCATGACATATTTTCAGCAATATTTCTTTTATCTTCTATAGCAGACATAATCACAAAATGGGTTGATGAAAGTAACAGACAAGTCCTTGCAGTTGCATGTACCAACTAAAACGTTTTTCATTTAAGGTAGCTTGAACGGCTATTTACACATGTCAGAAAATTAGCTATAAAGTGAATAGTTTTTGTGAATGGGAACCAAAACCTATTTCCATTTAAAGAAAACCCTTCAATGGTAACATTTAGTAAGTTTTATAATATTTGGCCAATTTCTTATGTTTTTCTTTATTTTTTGAAAATTCCCTAAAAAATCAGAGTTTTTGAATTTTCATGTCAAGAGGGAATGTGCTATGACATTCAAATTTTAGGGGCTGGTGAAGGATCACAATAGCTAAATTCTCTCGTAGGATTTTTGCCATACAGTGTTTTATTTTCAAGAAAAATGATTTTATAGCTCCTAAATTTAGGCATATTTTTTAAACACCTTTTCTAGAAACACTTTAATTTTAAAAGCCAACGAGAGATTGTTGCAAATTTGACAAGCTTTCAATTGACACCTTGTTTGTTAAAATTGAAGCATGGGAAGTATGAATGAAAATTCTAAAAAATCTGGCTATTCAGTGTTTCTAAAAATTAACGCAATAAAATTCGGGAAGTAGAAACATTTTAAGTCTCCCGTTCTTAAACGATGAAAGAAATTTCTTTAAATCAAAATTTATGACAATCTGTGATCAGTTTGCAATGCAAAGAAACAAAAATTAGTTTCATATGTGAACCACCGGCACAGAAAAAAATTATTTTGTAAAAAGTATTTTTTCCAGAAATTTGACAAATTTTGTGAAATATTCATGGTGGCCAAATTTGCCATGTACAAAATCTATGGGAAATTGGAAAATAAAAAATAGCATAACTCAAAAACGCTTCGACGAAAAAAAAATCAAAACTTGGAACACAAGTTTTTTTCATCATCCTGCACATTCTGTGAAATTTTGAACAAATTCTGTGCAGGACACCGTAGCCGTTAGAGCTACCTTAATAATATTAGTCTAATATTATTCCCATTACCTACTATAAAATGATTGTGACATTTTCTCACGCTGTCCACAATACCATAACAGTGCACCGGTATATATGGCTCTGTGCCCATCAGTTTGAATACAAGTTGATTTAAGCATGAATATTGTGATTCTTAACTGTAATTAATAAGCCAAACTTATTAACCCAAGTATGTAGGTCTATATTGTAGTTGTACTACAAGAAGCAGAGTGACGCGTATTGTTTCACCAGTTTACACTATTATTTTAGCCCAAAATAGGCGTTTTTTAGCCAAAATATTATAGCAAATTTGTCTGAAAAATTTTGCACGCTGCACACGCATATTTTCCCCCTCAAAATGTTTGCCCCCCCCCAAAAAAAAAAATTGTCTTTCCCCTTGTTTGCCCCCCAGAATTGAGATGCTGCCGCTGTTACTGAAAAGAAGTACATAACTTATTGTGATGCCCTAAAACCCAATTACCCAGGTGATACCATAAACCCAGTTTCCATACACCTAGGAAAAGTCTTATGAACTTGGACCATGAATAGTATAGTTTGATATCTCAAAACTAAATTTAATTCAGGAGCCATTAACCCCAGTTGCAATTCAGGGCCTATGAACTTTGCTCCTGTATATTGTGCTATTTCAAACCATTTGAAAAAAAAATCAAATTATAAACCCAAGTTGCCATACAATGGCATATATAAGCCCCTGAATATTTTGATATCCCATACAAATTTCAACCCAGCTAAGATTTGAGAATCTTTGAACCCAGCAAGATGAACAATAAAAATAAACCCCAGTTGCTGTACACTTAATGAACTTTGCCAGGGGAACTTAGCCTCCAAATGTTGTGATATCCCAGAACTAATTTCTAACCAAGATAGAGTCATTAACCCCTGTTGAGTGGGCTGCAGATGAAAAGTCCACATTCCACATAGAATGATTCATTCTATAATCAGTAAATTCTTATAAATTTTCACATGCATATATACAATAAGTTTGTAAGTGAGAAAAATTAATTCGAGTTTTGTCTTTGTGTGTTTTCTTTGCAGTCACAATGAACATCAAACAAGTTTCCGCCATCCCTTCACAGGGAGGACAGAAGTGGAAAATGAAGATCTGTTTCTTGTAGAACCGTAAGTATATTGATGTAAAGTTCTGACTCTATACTTTGATCGTTACTAAATAGGCGGGAATTATGAGTCTTTTCTTCATCCGTAAGTAAACATAATCTCACTTACACACGCGCAGTAGATGATGCGCGAGTCACATAATCTCACTTACACACGCGCCGTAGATGATGCGCGAGTCGCACGTACAAGACGCATTGCGTCTCCTGCAGCTGTGATGTGTTCTGTATCTCTATCAATTCACGATTTGAAGAGGCCCGTCTATTTGGTATTGATCAAAGTATAGCAGAGCAGTCTAAATATAACTCTACATCAGATGTTGTAATAACAGTACACAGAATTTGAAGATATCAGCTGCACTATGAAACCCGATTCTCTTCGTTTAAAAATGATGACAAGGATTTTCCAGTTGTATTTATAAAAAGGGATTGTCCATGATTTTCAAAAAATAGGAAAATTCTATGGAATTGTTAATTGTTGTGGAAATACCCAAAGATTCGGAATAGTAGAAAATTCTTTTTAAAAAAAAGAGTACTAGTATATTCAACCAGGTTTTACTCACAGTATTGTAGATGTATTTATGGCTTAAAGGGGCATTGGACAAAATTTTGAAATTTTGTTTGTGGATGATTTACACATACACTTCTTGTGTTAGAAAATAACAGTCAAATACCAGATATCGGTAAAATTTTGATCAAAACCTTCCAAAAAGTCAAAAATTTGAATTTTATTTTATTTGTTGATTTTGGGTATGAGGCTATTCTTTAAACGTATTTATTGTTGCTATGCAATGAGAAAGAGCCAAAGATTTGTTTATAAAACATTCCTTTCACATCATAGAATGCAGAAAAACCAAAAGAAATTTTAAAATTCCATTAGATCTCCAGAAAAGGCCAATTCTAGAAATTCAACTATAGAGGGCAGTATTTATCGTTGTCGACAACGATAATTAAAAATAAATAAATATCTAAATATTTTGATATACAGGGTTTGAATTTGACAATGAAACTTTGCATGCTGTCTTTACTACCACTAATACTTCAAATGATGCAAAAATCTCGAAAAGTTTGGGGAAAAGTTTGGGGATGATGCTAAACTTGTCCAATGCCCCTTTAAGTTTCTGTAAAATTTCTCTCTTGGACTACTATAAGACATATTTCTTTTTTATTTTGAGTTTTTGACCTCCAATAGAGCTCATCAAATTCAATATATATTGGATTGAATTTGACCCCGTACAAAGCTGAATCACTGCATCTATTTAATCTCTATGATATGGTCTTTGTAAATATGCAGCATTTTCAAGCAAGTTTTAAGTCAGCTCTTAGGTGTGTATAAAATTGAAAGGATTTCGCTTTCCCACTTCCAAGTTTTTTTTAATAGATTTTCTAAGAAATGTCAATTTCAATAAGTAACCAACTAGACAGCAAAATCACATCATGCATTTATACACATGTAATGTTTTAATGGAGGTACTTTCTTGATAAATCTATTGCATATTGGCGTCATAACTAGCACCATAACTATGACGACAGTTTTTGTTAAAGAATCTCAAGTTATAATAATCACAATTGATTTTTTCATCCTGTATCTATTTTAGTCTGACGATTTTATATTTGATTTGGAATTTAAGAAATAAAAAATTTCAAACATTTGTTATGTAATTTGTAATGAGGGAAATTTATAGTATATAAACTAGTGTGTTATTTTGGGAATGTATTTACAAGGTTGTATGCAAGTATTAACTTCATGGTGAAAATTTAAATTATCTTCACCATTGCTACTTAGCTAAAAGAACTTAATTCAGCAATCTGTGAACATTTTTTTTTTTAAATTAATATAAACAGAAAATTAAAAACTCTTTATCAAAAGTTCGTCAGATAAACAAATCATCCTTTAAGTTCCATGATTTAGGTTGAACTTAATTTAAAAGAGGTTGTGAGGATCGTAATGCCTAATTATGATCAAATGAAATTTGTTAAAGATTTAGACCGGGTTTAAAGTTAAACTGGGTCTAACTTTACATTACTACTGCCATAAAAAGACCTTTTGAAGTATTATTGATCTGCAACAGCTTTAAAATATTGAAGATTCAACCAAAAGTCTCACAAACAACACAATATGACAATATGACAAATATTTTCATCTGTGAAACAAAATTTTACTTAAACAAGGACCCTATCATAAAAATTAAGTTCTACCTAAGTCATGGAACTTAAAAGATGATTTGTTTATCTGAACTTTTGATAAAGAGTTTTTAATTTTCAGTTTATATTAATGCTATTATTACTTATATCTTCTACTTCATAAAGGAATTGAAAGAAAGACTTTTTCATGTCTTATCATTAACTAAAGATAGGATGCATCTTACAATTAAGACTTAGGTTGATCTTTTAGGTCTAACTTTAAACGTGATCTAACTCCTAAACCTCTTTTGTGCATATGGACCATGGAGTTTGTATGGTGGTCAGTTTGGTCATGGTTCACAGCACAGCTTGAGCCAGTAAAGCTCAATTCATAGTCGGCCTCCAAACAAAATTTTTCCTACCAAACATTTGGTCGTGACGTAAAAATGACGATTGACTCCAAACAAAATAACTTCAACACCGAGTTGAGACCAAACAAAATTTCGCGCTAGATTGCACACATTATTTAATTGCCACATACATTGGACCAAATGTTTGCTACCCGTTCATAGTTAAAGTTTGATGGCAAATATTTGGTGACGTCACGACCAAATGTTTAGTAGGAAAAATTTTGTTTGGAGGCCGAGTATGAATTGAGCTTTAGTTGGTAACCATTGATTTTGACCTCGTACTATGACAATGAATTTGTAGATGGAAAATATCTGAAGTTATATCACATCAGGGCCTCTGAATGTCCCTTCAATAAAACGATTGCGAGTTTATTGATTAATGTTTTTGTTGAAGAAAATGTCATACCAATTACATCTATCAGCCAATGTCGTGGGACCTTTTAAAAGGTTGGATGATCCTAATTTAAAAACAAATGACCAGAATTATCAAGATTTTCAGCATGCATTCGTGTTGTTTTCAATTTGTACATATCAAGTTAGGTAGAAATTGAGGGAGGTCAGGGTTCCCAGCCCATCAGGGAAAACAGGGACAATTATTTTACTTTTTTTCAGTCAGGGAAAAGTCAGAAAATTTGATAACAAATGTCTCAAATCAGGGAAAAGTCAGGGAATTTTGATAGACCCAAAGATTGAAAGTAGCTAATCAGACTCAATTTCCCGGTGTGTCAGGTATCTGTTCTTCTACTGAGTGCTCACAGGATTTTAAAAGTAACCTGTTTTTTTCGCATATTTTCGTTAAAAAATTTATCATGGAATTTTGAGATTTCATCAAGGAAAAAACAGGGAAAAGTCAGTAAATTTTGTTTTCTTAAAATGCTGGGAACCCTGGAGGTGTGATCATATCACAATCTTGGCCTATGACTTAAATAAAATGATTGACATTTTATTGATTTTAACGTTCTCTGAGAAAGATCCTTGACCAACCAGTTTAACAAACTTTTTAAAAGGTTGTGTGTGTAAGATCTCAACTTGAAAATGAATGGGCTGAATCATTTTGAAATTTTCAGCATTCATCTATTTTTTTCATCCAGTAGACCTTGCAAGCGAAGAGTAATTACATATGCATCTTGAAATGCAGTTTTAATAAAAATTATTGATTGATTGACACTTTATTGATTAATGTTTTTAAAACCATCAGAGAAAAAGTCACGCCGACGTCTGCCAACCAATCCATGTCATCCCCACCGTCCTTCAGCGTTTCTGCCAAGCTGAAAGCGCCCTCGTCCTGGCCTAGCAACAGTACTTCTCCAGCGAGATCCCCAGCATCCACATCAAGCACACCAAGCAAAGCCAGTTTTAAAGCTAGAACTATTCCAAAGATTGCAACACCAACTCCGATACGGAGAAGTAATTCCACTATAACAATGGAAGGATGGCTGTACAAGCAGGATAGTGGAGGTTTGAAGCTGTGGAAGAGACGCTGGTGTGTCATCTCAGATTTTTGTCTCTTTTACTACAGGGGTAGGTTTATCATGACTTCTATGCTCTTGATTTATAGGTAAAGAAGCTTGCCCCTAGGGTATTAAAAAGGGGAATCGATGTTTGCCACCAATTTTTATTTAACTGCTATGCCGTGTGAACCTATGGGATGGCAGCCATCTTGGATTGTCGCTCACGGACACCATGGTGCCGCTCATCGCTCATAGATGCATGCTGCTGAAACGCAGACACAGTTTGCGTGGATACGAAATGCACATGCTGTCTTTGCGTTAAAAAGTAAATATATTGCTGATCAGCCTACCTATTTGGCCAATTTCCAAACAAATATGGAGGTACACTAACTCTGCCCACCATTAGTTATCATCCCAGGGTAGCCCAGTTGTCTTTTAGTGATTAACGCACCGATTCTTTTTTAAAAAATTCTTTTGCTGGCCCATTATATTCGCAGAGGTTGGAGTGCACTCGGGCTTACCTCTTCTATTTTAATGCTGCTATCAGGGGATCACCACCACCTCTTCACAATGAATCTGGTACCTTTCCAGCATAGAATGTATGCCAAATTTCTCCATGCAATGAGGTGACCCCAGTCTCCGAGTGGTGTTTTAGTTTCTTGGATTTCCATATGGTGCTTCAAAACAGCAGGTGAACCGCATTCTTGGTGACAAGCAGTCAGCATTACGCTCGGTTTTTTTTATTAACAATTCTGGACCGGGTGCCAAAATGAGCTCCTGGATCTTAAAATGGAGCCCGGTCCGGTAACTAGTTTCCTGTATAAAATATTTGACAGACCAGGAGCTAAAACTAGAGAACCATTGGGTAAATGGAGCCCTACCCCCACTTGACTACACGTGTTTGTGTTCTACTCGTAGTGCCTCGATATGTGTTTGATATCAAAGAAGGCATACTCTTTTAAAACCAGATATGGTTTTTTTGTGCACTTAGTTAATATGTGTGGTGCTCTGGCAAAATGAGCGGAAAGTCGTGATTTTCAAAATTGAGTTTATGGCTTATTTTAAGTCTCTATAATCTCAGCTTTCGAATGATATATAAATATGTCATACTTTCTTTCTACCATTTTCATTTAGAGATCGAAATGCAAGACAGTCCACTCAAAATCTGGCAATAAAAAATTGTCGCAAATCAATTTTAAAGTTACTGATTACTACAGTGTATTATAGCAAAACGCGATCAATTACCCGTGAATAATTGCACTTCCCGGCATAATTGACTTTTAAAACGCGAAGTATAGATTAACACTGATGTATTAATGCTTTTTATGTCAAAAAACGAAATTTGATCTTTTCATCATATTTTTACTTTAGCAGCCATTTATTCAAAATCTTCAATCGCGACTTTCCGCTCATTTTGCCAGAGCACCACTCATATCATTATTTATTCCTGACTTATTTTAATTTTCTAGCTGCTGATGAGGTAAAGAAGTCCGGATCTCTGATGTTGCCTAGTTACCAGGTTAGCCCAACAGTACCCAGCGATAAAATAGCACGCAGATATGCTTTTAAAGTAAGTTTCATATAATGTTTATGGTTGTCAAGTCAAGTTGAGTCAAGGTTTATTACAAGGGCTAATTTTACTGACAATTATGTATCTATGGAAGGTTTAGCTCGTACTTTTGATTTAATAATAATAATAATAATTATTTGAATCACTTGCAATATGAAATACAATATATGTACATGTATGGTAATATTCATAAAAACAATAAGAAACATTTAAGTTATTAACAACAGGAAAACTTGAATACTATTCATAACATAAAATACGATAATGTATAAAACAAGCAAGCAATTCAGGATAGGAAAATGGGCTGTAAGCCCAAAACACCATGACAGTGCTTTCTTATCCAGTAAAACATAGAACGTAATTACAAACAAGATATAAATGCCCAAACTTGAAAAAAGATTGAATCATATACAATCGCAATCATGCTAACAAAACAGTAAAGTAGACAAAGAAATATTAATCAAGCAAACTCATGAAATGCTTCTTACATCCTGATTTGAAGCTAGATAGCTTTGTGATTGTATGCAAGTTTGATGGTATTTCATCCCATAGACGTGGAAGTGAAATAAACATGGAATTAAAGAAAGAGGAAGTCCTTGAGGATTGGTGCAACAATCTAGTATCAACCAACCTACTGTGCTGAATCATAGTACCCAAAGAAGCAGGAGCCAAATCATTTAGAATTTTAAATCCTAAGATAAGCCTTTGAATCTTGAATGCATCCTCAACCCTAACCAAACCTAAATCCAGAAGTCTTTCAGAGTAAGGTGGACGAACATCAGTAAAAGGAGACTGTTTGTAGAACAAAGTTCGGGTAACCTTTCTCTGCACCTTTTCTAACCTATCCAAGTGGTTTCTCTGATAAGGGGCCCAAACACAAACACAATAGATAATATGAGGCAATATAAGGGCCTTATAGAGATTCAATAAAGTATTAGGAGACATGTTCTTAGTACATCTAATTATGAAACCAGATAGTTTAGAAACCTTTTTAGAAATTGAATCAATATGAGAATCAAAAGAAAGATCCTTACCAAATGTAACTCCAAGCAACTTGAACTCATCAACCTCATTCAGTTTAGATTCACCCATGAAATAGTCATCAAAATAACAAGGAGATCTAGATCTAGTCATATGCATAACAGAACATTTAGAAAGATTAAGAGGCAACTTATTCTTAATAGTCCACCTGAAAATGTTATCAACATCCTTCTGGAGAGCCATGTGATCCAATCTACTCAAAATAGGACGAACAATTGTATGATCATCTGCAAACTGAAAAAGAGGGGAAGAAACAACATCATTTAGATCATTGATGAAAAGTACAAAGAAGATTGGACCAAGAACCGAACCTTGAGGAACACCAGATGTTACAGAGACCCAACTTGAGACTGCACCTTTGAAAATAACCCGTTGTTTACGCTCAAACAGAAAATTTTGAATCCATTGAAGAAGATAACCCCTAATGCCCAGAGAATGAAGCTTAGACAGCAATAAGTTATGGTCCACTTTGTCAAATGCGGAACTAAAATCTAAGAAGATACCATCAACTAGTTTACATTTTCGATCATCAAGGGATTTACAAACATGGTGGAAAAATTTAACCAGCATTTGCTCACAATTCCTACCATTTCGAAAGCCAAATTGATTATCAGACAAAATGCCATGCTCATCAGCATATTTCATAATACGTACAGAAATCAGCCTTTCTAAAACCTTACACAAAATACTAGTCAGAGAAATGGGACGATAACTACCAACATTTTAATTTCACAAAGATGTCAAGGTAAGGTAGGTAAATTTGAAATTGAAGCTTAATTGTTATTGGCTGAGGTGCTTATATCCATTTCCTAAGCGTTAAGGGTAGACTCCACTATACTGCTGTCCAGGTTTTACAAAGTTGAAGAAGGTCTTGCGCCAAAATCATGATGAGAGATTAAAATTGACAGTTGTAACACATTTTCAGAAACATATATATGTTCCCGGCTCCTTATTAGCAGAAACACTGATACCGCGTATGTTTGTTGGGGTACGCCACTCCTCCCGCAAAATCGAGTCTGATTTACTTTCCTGGTACTTTTTACATATCGGTACCCATTTCTATCATCTGGGTGGGGAGGAACAATGTGGATAAAGAATCTTGCTCAAGGACTCGATGCTTTGGTGGCCTGGCCGGGGCTTGAACCAATAACCTCGGGATAATGAGTCCAATGCTCCAGCCACTGCATCACAGTGCTCCACAAAGATGCAAAAAACTTTTGTAAATAAAGGATACCTCATAAGATATTTGAATTTGGCAGGGGAAAAATTTGAACCATTAGAACTATAACCAAGAGTCAAAGAGGTGATCGATCGTATTTAACATTTGATTTCGGACCTATGTTTTGTTTATGATGCATTGAAATGGGCTATTCCAGAAATTAACCGTACACCCCCTAAAGAAGGCATCCATATTTTTTCTAGAAAATTGGGAACTCCAGGTTTGATATTTTCATGCCTTCTTTAGGGGTATGTTCCATCTTAAGACAGAAAATTGGGAATTCCTGTGCCTTCTTTACCCATTTGATCAAAAAATTGTGAATATTTTGGGAATATCCACTAAATTGGCGAAAATATTTCGGAATTCCCATACCTTCTTTACCATCATGGAGGGAAAACGTTGACTTATTTTGGGATTTCCCACTGAGAAATTCATGCAAAATATTTGGAAATCCCATGCCTTCTTTAGGGGTTGTACCATTAATATATGGAATAGCCCAATGTTAGCTAATTTGTCCCGTGGTCAGGTTGAGTTGGGTTTACATTATTTTCAATTGTGTCAAATTTCTTTTTGAGTTCTCCCTTAGGCCAAGAAAAAAAAAGGGATTTTTTCTCACACACCTTTTGCACATATAAGTTATTAGAGTTACTTTTGATGCATAACCATGTGTGATGAGGCTAAATATTCAAAGTATCTGTTTGAAAATTTTTATCATCAAGAAGAAAAAGGTACGAGCCAAAAACACCAAAAGAATTCCTACATTTGCGAATCTGATAAAAAATATTTTGCAGGATTTATGTGAGGTAATTTTTTTTTTTTGGGGGGGGGGGGAGGGAGGGAGAAAGACTTTCATATTTATACATGGTCGAAATTTAGCTGTCACATTGGCTCTAAGATCTCTAGTATTTAGCTTTGCAATTCCTTCTCTTTGATTATGCACAGTAGACTAAACAAAAATTTTGTGAATGATTGGGTTGCTATACAAATGCTGTAATGGAGCATGGGTGCTATTTATAGTGTATTCATATCTATATACATCGTAAATACGCCAGGATCACGATGCCAGGTACAATATGAGTGGTGCTCTGGCAAATGAGCGGAAAGTCACAATTTTATTTAATTCTCTATGGCCTGTATTCACAAAAGTTATTCCAGGAATAACTTTATTCCTGGATTTTTCGTTCTTGAAATAGAGAGTTCAGAATCATTAGCTAAGTTGGATAACTAGCCTATGGAATAAATTTATTCTTCATTTGTGAATACAATATGGCATCACCAGTGGAAGAAATAAGAAGTTATTCCTGGAATAAAGTTATTCCCCTTTTGTGAATCCGGGCCTATAATCTTAGCTTTTGAATGATATAATATGTCATACTTTCTTTCTACAATCATCATTTAGAGATCGAAATACTGGGCAGTCCACTCAAAATCTGGCATTAAAAATTTGTCGCAAAATTGATTTTAAAGTTACTGATTATTATAGTGTGAGATAGCAAAACGCAATCAATTAATAATTGATCTTCAAAACGCAAGATATAGATTAACACTTACGCATTAATGCGTTTTATGTCAAAAAGATTCAGATTTATGGTGATATACCCCCTATCTCTACAACCGTGGCACAGAGGAGAGCCCATTTGCTGGTCACTGCTTTCGAGCCAAGGACCAAATCATATCGGACATCCTTCTTTGGAGATTGCCATGTCCAAACAGAGGCTGTAGACCTTTAACGTACCCTGATACCATATGTAGAGATACTGGCTTGAACTTCAACTTCAATGAACTTAGAAGTGCAATGTGTAATAAATATAGTTGGCAAAGATGTGTGTCATGGATCTCGACAGAAGTCGAAGGATGATGATGATGATGTCAAAAAACGACATTTGATATTTTCACCAATTTTTACTTTAGCAGCCATTTATTCAAAATCTTCAATTGCGACTTTCTGCTCATTTTGCCAGAGTATCACTCATATAGATATACAAAGAACATATTCAGGATCATTGAGTTCAGTTTAAATCAAAAATTTAAGCCATTTGAAATGAACATTGGAATTCACTGAATGACGACAATGACAAAATCGATGACGGTGATGAATAGAACTCAATTTCCAACCAAATGAATATCAATGATCATTGCACTGTAAATTCACTGTTATTACTTCAATATGTGACCGTCCATCCCAAACCAGCCGTAAATACAGCCGCTTGTCATTTCACTTTTTAAAATATTTGCAAAGACCATGTTATAAGGATGAAAATAACACCTTGATGAACTTCACTCGATTTCCAAAAGTCAAGTTATGGTCCGTCAAAGTTTGTGAGGAAGTAAAAAGTATAACTGAGATAAATTGGATTAAACCCTATATTTTCTGTTGATTGTCTTGAAAAAATGTAGATTTAGTTCCTATCATTTACATGAAATGAGACTTTGCTGGTATTTTGTAACAAACACCAGGATTGTGAATCTGTCAAAAAATCAATATCGGCAAATTACGACCTTGACAAAATGAAGTTTCATGCATCTACGGCTCATATGGGCTGGACAGCAACATATGGAATTCACTGAATGATGACAATGAACATCGATGACGGTGGATGATGAATAAAACTCAATTTCCAACCAAATGAATATCACGCAAATGACACTATTGTAGACATGCATTATGATGTATTTCTTATGTATTTCTTTATTTTAACCATGGCACCATAAATTCAGATAAAATATATTCATTTTGTGTCATAAAAGCAAGACCAATTGAAATAATCACATGAAACTTGGAATATAAGGTAAATGACACATAAGCTTTTCAAAAATCATAATTAAAACATCCTCAGATTATTACTTTTTACCTAATTTGCATAATTAATTAAGATAATTAACGAAAAACTGACATTATGAGGACTTTAAATGACAATAGGACCTTATAGCTTTGTCCAAATTCCTTCAAATTCACAAAAAATATTAATTAGCACGTACCAATCATATAAAAGTAATTTTTGTGATTTCCACATTTTGAAATTTGACCTAATTAGCATATTAATTAACATATTTAACGAGGAAACAGCTTTTTGTATACATATTGTGTCATTACAGCAAAACCGTTCGAGATATTAACATGAAACTTGGAATATAAGGTCAGATACTGATTTTTGATCATTTTTTT
>JXSR01S020197.1:47115-60062 GCA_000969725.1 Ophiothrix spiculata | reverse complement strand
TGCAGAAGATGACGATGCTGGGTTTGGAGAATACAGATCCAGATCAAGACAAAACACACAAACATCAACGAGTCCACCTATGTCACCCAACGGAAACGCCGTCATACCCAAAGACAGGCCTTCTGAACGGAATCAGCAACAGGGAAGAAGACGGCCGGAATTCGACGACCCTAGATATGTCGATCCAGCATATAATGATAGAAGACCGCCTCCTGACCACAGCAGTATGTCGTCTCTTGGTAGCCGGCATCCAAGTGAGGATGGTTACGGGTCGAGATCTGATGGTGAAAACCGGAAGCATCGTAAACGTAAAGACCCGTCACCGGCTAAGAGGAAGCTTTACCAGGATGTGTCGTCACCGGATGGTGAAGGTAGATCTGGGTATGATCCTGCGTTAGATCCGTTTAGTGATCAGAGTATGTCCAATGATACAGGGGATCATTATGGACAGGACAGTATGGATAGCTATGCAACTCAATCAGATGATGATGTCTTTCCTAAGGGGAAAAGGCAGTCTCATCATCATCGTCAGCATCAGCCGCAACATCAGCGGCAGAAGCAGCCGTCACAAAGGCCCGAAATGGAAGAAATGCAGAGGACTAGTGCTCATCAGGATCATGCGGGATATGAAACGAGGAATGGTAACAGGCGCCCTCAGGAGTTCAAAAATGACTATGAAGATATGACAGGTAAGCATTTTTGCTCTAACTGTTATTAAGCAGTGGTACACATTTCATTATTTTCAACTATATCATCAACCTATTTAATTCATTTTTTTTTTAAAAATTCATTTTTTGTTTAAAAAAAGTTTGAGACCCCGTTCCCATCTCTTCATTCAATGAAGGTTATTTAGTCTTAAGGGACCGTTCACAAACACTTGTAAAGGGGCCTGATGCAAAATGCTGGGCACTTATAATTGTTCACCCTTGCATTACCACAACATTTTCTAGTAAAAATTACATGCTTTTCTATGGGCTTGACCACTAATTTTTGTCGCAAAAAAGGGGCCCTTAAAATTGTTGAGGTCGAAAAGGGGGGCCCCCGAAAATTTGTGTTTGTGAACGGTCCCTGATTTATTAGTATTGAAGCAATAATTCACCAGATCTACCATTATCATTTTTATTCAAATCATTAAATTCCCTATTATTCAAATCATTAAAGTTCCTACTTACCAAATCTGTATGGTGCGTATGACGACACTTTGTGAAACTATGCACAGTTTTCTTATAACGCCCGGTGATACATAATTCGTTTTCCATGGGCATTGGATGCGACCCGATGATCATGATTTGTTATTAATTAAATGATTTCAATAAGATTAAGATAAAAGTGAAATGCAATTTAAAGGAGCATGGTCCGATTACTTCAACTTTTTTGAGATTTTGGTACCAAAATATTGGTCATATTTTTCTCATAACCCATGTGAAATTTCACAACTGAGCTATGTTCCGTTTTGGAGATATATATGAAAATGCGTCTAATTATGGCAACCATAATTTTACAGTAACGTATAGGCAGCTCTGAAATAGAAAAATGTCCGTAAAATTAAAACCGTTTGACTGATTCAACTGAAATTTGAAACTCAGCTCTTTAGTGGTCATCTTTCATAAGACATTGAAAACTAAATTGTGAAAAATCGGACCAAGCTCCTTTAAGGATCATGACATGAGTGCGTGGATATGTCGCGCAACCTTGCGCTTCATGTCTATATATGCACAATGTTTACGCATTCAATACAGACCAAAAGTCATACAAATTGCATCATTGACTAATCTGATCTAATAAGAAAAAATGCAAGTGTCGTCTGTATTGAATCAACAATTCTGCCTAATATCCATAGGAAACCACCAAAGACTTGGCATAAGACTACAAATCAAGTTGTTACATGTCACCTTTTAGCTTGTAATATAACATGTCACCTTTTAGCTTGTAACAATGTAAATTAATGTTTAATGTCATAAATAAACATTTGATGTGAAGGTTTGCATTAAACATGTAGCTTATCAAGAAGCACTAACAATAAATTAAACCCAGAGTTATCAAATTGTCTCAAAGATGTAATAGAAACAAGCATGCCTCCAAAGTGATTCAAGACATCTTGTATTATCATTAATTGCACCACCATACTAAATAACCATTTGAATGTCAGTTCTGTTTGACATCACTCTAACTGAAGTGTTGCAAGTCAAATCTGATAATACTATGATTGTTAGATGTTATATGCATGCCTCTGAATTATGTGCATGGGATTTCCATTTATAAAAGACATGTTTGTTGATCATGTTTAAAGTTTCATATTACTTTAATACTTAGTGCCAAAAATATAAACACATTAGATTTGATAGGTAAACTTATGAAAACAAAAACGATAAAATCTTACATGGGGAAGCGGGTTAGCGCAGCGGTATTTCCCTCGCTTTGCACCAATGAGTCCCGGGTTGGATTCCCGATCCCTACGATGTATGTGCATTTGGTTTTCAGTCCATGCTCGCTTTCGCAGGTTTTTCTCCGGGTCCTCTGGTTTTCCTCCTGCACTAAAATGAATAATAAAGAAAGATCTAGGACCCCAATGGAAATAAGCTTCATTAGAGGCTTTCTTGGGTTATCCTTGGCTATCAGCCTAAAGAACTCTTTTTTTTTCTTTATTACATGGTATCCAGGTTTATAATTGAAATGTTCAAAATATAATAAAATTGGATGATCAGATAGATTTCCTTTGAATGAATACCAAGAATTAACGAAGAAAATCTAAGGAAGCTTATCACCATTTCTTTGGACAGTGAAGTCCTGAAGAAGTCTTGATTTTAGAAACAGGACTTGTATTCATGAAACCAAGCTAGATATATCTTTGGCAACATTTTATGAGCATATTCATTTATTTTATCACTATTTAGTGTGACATCTTATTTGATAAGCTATTTTGGAATACTGTTGCTGCAACAAGCAGAATCGTGACATAATAAAAACATTCTTGTACCAACTTTTTGTCGTTTGGACATTATTGCCCGTATGCACAAAACAGGACTAAAGTTAGTCCTGGACTATGCACAAAACAGGACTAAAGTAAGTTCTGGACTATGCACAAAATAGGACTAAAGTTAGTCCTGGACTAAGCGAAATTGATTCCTTGAAAAATAACACATTTTTGGGGTGTCTGTGATAATTTATGACCTTGCTTAAAGATCTATGCTGAATTTTCTATGATTTTACTATTTGTCTGTTCTGGAACTTTTGCATTTTTTTTTAAAAAGAACAAAAATTGGTTTAGTTCGGGACTTACTAAGTTAGTCCCGGACTAAACTACTTTTTTGTTTTAAAAATAATACGTCGATCCTGGGTTTACACCCGGAAGTCAATCTTTACCGAAATTTTAGCCCAAACACAGTTTTGCCTATAAAACTAATAAGCCGTGACATTAACTCCAATTCATAGCGGGTGATTTGAATTGTTGTTTGGGATGGGTGGTAGTGCGCATCCATTTCACGCCTGTTTGGGTGCATTGTTGTGCTTTACCAGTGCATTGTGGGATTAAATTTCGGTAAAGATTGATTTCCGGTTTGGAAACCCAGGATCGACGTATTGCAATGTTCTAAAACAGACAAATGAATCAAATAATGAAAGTTTCAGTTTAAATCTTTAAGCAAGAATATAAATTATTGCTAAATTTCTCTCAAAAGGTGTTGATTTTCACAACTCTTTAACTCTTTGTTGTGCACATGGACTTAAAACCCCAACCCTAGTCCTATACCTAACCCTATTATAAAGCTTAACCCTTATTTAAACGTTGTAAAGTAATTTTTGTGGCTTTTGGAATTTTTGGAGATATGGTCAAGATTCTTCATATTGCAGGACCAGTTATGGTTTATTCAGAGTCTGTCGATATGCATCGCACGACGTCCATCGACGCGCAGTCTTGTACACGCGCTATTCTTTGTGCACGGCGCGTGTAAAGACTGCGCGTCGATGGGCATCGATCGATTAATAGCCACCAAATATCAACATATTTCATTGCGCACAAATGATTGATCATAGTCATGTATAATTCGCTATATAGGATTATTGAAACCCCAATTCACTTTAAAACTTATAGAAAAAATTCATCACCAATCATTTACTAACCAACATGCATGAACCCTGCCACCCACTACCAGGTACCCAACAACCAACATGGAAGCCTAGAATCAGCAGCTACCCTGATGACTACACGGATATGAGCAACTTGCCAAAAGACGTCGATGTGGATCAACAGTGGAGCACCGGATCAGAATCGGAGTCCGACTCCGAAGATTCCGATTCTTATTCCGATGAGGAAGATCACGGCGAGGAAGCCGACGAGTCTTCACTTCAGTCTCCTCAAGATGGTCCAGAAAGCATGCCTTCATTCCCACAGAATGTATCCCATCAGTCTCCAGACTCACCTCCCCAAAGTCCGCCTCATACCCCAGGTCAATACCCTGTGTCGTATAACACTCTGCCAAGACGGAAATCGAGGAGTAGGTCCAGCAGCACTTCTAAAGAAGGTAAAGATTTTGCATAACTAGCAGGTCAATTCTGCAATTTGAGGATACGTAATTGATGTGAGAGGACATTTTAAAAATACCTGTCCTCTATTTTGAATGAAGGTTAACAGAGGAGGAGCGTGGCCGAGTGGTTAGAGCATTGGACTTATAATCAAATGCATTCGTCTGTCATGGGGTCGAGTCCCGGTCTCGGCTCTCGGCACGTCTCCTTGTTTCCTTAAGCAAGAAACTTTGCTCTAGTTGCTTCGTGCTTCGGAGGGCACGTAAAGCCGTCAGTCCCATCCGAAGTGTTCCTGACACACTGTCAGATGTAAAAGAACGTCACGGGCTAAGCTACGGCTGTTCGAAATAAGAGTAGGGGAATCCTCCCCGGTACCGTGACCGTAAATACGTCATCTACTCTAGGATCAGAGTGCATAGTCACTATACTTTCAAAAGTATATCATCTCTCTAGGACCAGAGAGCTCATCTAGATGCTGAAAAGGCTTTGATGAGAATAAGTGTAGAAGTAGAAGTAGAAGAAGTAGAGGAGCTATCACAGTATAGGGTTTAACTGCAATATATGTGGCAGACAATCACTTATTTACAATTTTGAGATGTCATGACATCATCACGACACATTTGCGTATTAATTGCTTCAATGGTTTATTTCCACCATATAGATATCATAACACATAATATAATAAACCCAAGACAGACTTATTTATTTATTAGCCACAAAGTACTTAATCACCCATATAGTATCAACACATCAAAATTAAGCAATCAGTTTATTATACAAGCATTTTAGTTCATCAAAATTGACAATTATGCAACTTTTGATATCACCATCATTTACTTTTTTCAGATATTTGTATCGCATGAAGACTTCAAAGAATGATTTCAACTAAGTCTTTTTGAATATTTCTGTTGGAAAGTGTGATATTTGCTGTAGTTTATACATGTCTATATTCTTAGCCGTTTCAACTTGTTCAATGCTATTAGAGATACTAAAACGTATCTTTTAAGATAAAATTTGATTTAATGTGTCATATGCAAGGGTGCCCCCCCCCCTTGCAGTGTTAAATTTGCCATCTCACATAATATTCTGCATGGTTTGAATTTTGTGCATGATCACTGGTAGTGAATGATGCTTAAATATGTTGTATAAACCAGCTTGATCTCATTGCAGTTCAACTATGTAGATGGTAGTGTATTTTGATTGTTATTATAAGCAGTGGTAAAGTACATACATACATACATACATACATTAGGCTTATTTAACGTGCCATTTCATCTAGATCACAGCACGGCTGTCTATACAGATATCACAATCTGATCACATCCTCCATAATGGCTGCTCAAAGGCGCACTTTATGTCCGTAGTTAGATTGTGAGTATCTAGACAGCACCGGGAGGGGATGGCCTGTCCAGGTCAGAGTGCCCATCTTTCGAAGCGATTGGGCCAGACTCCACTTTTTTGTTATATTTGCAGTTAGGCCTAAAAAATATATGTTTGTTTGCCCTCCGCGACCGACCCTAAAATGCCAAGAATTTGAGTCGGGTATTTTTTTCCCCCCTTCAAACATGTAAAATATGAAAACTCAATATTTTTTATGGAAAACGTAAAATTTAGCAGTATAAAGTCACATTTTAGTAGTATAAAATGCATATTTCCTCTAAATAATGACCCACAATCTATGATTAAGCCCTGCATTGCTTGGTATTCACAATAAAATCCATGGAATGACATCATTCTTTAAAATAAATGTGAAGAGAAAAAAAAAAAAAAAAAGATCGACCGACCGACCGACCCAAAATTTTAATTTTTCCACTGGAGGGCAAACAAACAATTTTTTTTTTGACCTTATGGAATTGCCACACCTCCTTCATTTCAAGTCTGAGTGGTTATCCTTTGTCAGCAGTATACCAATGTGCGTTCGTTGGGTATGACAAAAATCCTCACCTCATATAATACGCTACTTTTGACTTTTGAACTTGATATCAGCATTTATTTCTGGGGAAGGTAACATGCTTGGTGTGAAGGAGGTATGACTATCTCCTCACAACAGTATGGAAATTTAATAGAGTCTGACCCAATTTCTTTAAAATATAGATTTATCTCCTGTATATAGAAGCCATCCCATTTATATCTGATCGGATTCCTGTTTACTTCACTACACAGAAATCCGATCCTTAATCTAAGAAAAAAATTAGTTCAGAAGAAGTTATGTGTTTTTATTAATTTTAGTTTAATATTAGTAACCTTCATCCCGGATGGTATCATCTTTTCTTTTAGACGGTCAGTTGTCACCTCGGTCCACCTCAACCGAGCGCAATACGCCTAGACCATCATCATTGCCAATTGCACGCAAGCAGTCACCACGTGACGATAAAAGGGGACCAAGCCAAAGCCGGTCACAAACTTCTGACCCTCATCAGTAAGTGTTAAGATTTTAAAAGTATGGTGGTAGGGATATTATATGTTATACGGTTCTTTTCGATTTCTGGGCAATTTTCATCTGTAAATGATGCTTAAATTCTAATTTTCTGTAGGGTGTTGTTGTTTCTAAATGTTGTTGCAGCAAATAGATTTTATGGGATGTTATTATAGTTCATGTTATATACCTCATATATAGATTACTGTCCTCTGATTGGTTAAAAGTGAGGGCTTAGATTTACTAGGCCCGGGGCATATTTTTCACTAGGCCCGCTCAACATATTTTGCAACGCCGATATAACACGAGCAATACAAGCGACTATTGACCATTACGAGTTGTTAGTGCAAAAATGATTCTTTTAACCAACCAGATGACAAAAAATCTATATATTCGGTATATAAAACGAATATTGACTGCTTTTTCTTCGGGGCATGGTTAAAATTATTTCCCCTCGGTGATCTCAAAACCATGAATATGCTTTCAGCTTCGCTTCGGGCATATTCATAGTTTAGAGATCACCTCGGGAAAATAATTTAAACCATGCCCCTCAAAGCGGTCAATATTTGTATAATATCTTTTTTATATTCCTTTTAATATTCCTTTTATATCCCTTTAGGCACAACAAATAGCCTATGTAATTCCCATTATTGAAAATGATTGATCATTGACATTTTGTGGGCTTCAGGATTGAATTGAATTTAACTAAATTTTTTAAGACACCAAATCTAAAATCAAGACAGATACCACATTTTTTCAGTGTAATATAGGATAATCTTAACAACAACAAAAAATCAATTCTAATCATAATCTCATAGGCCTTTTTACAATTCATCTCATATCTTTGATCTTCTTGCAGTCAATCTCATAGACCCCACCAGCAATCATCTGAGAATCCAGCTTATTCCAGATCACCACGGCATGACCGCCACACTCCAGGATCACCTTCCTCTTCACAACGGGTCTCCTCACCAAGTTCCGTCTCTAGTGGTTCTCGTAGTGACAGACCCACTGACAGACACAGTGACAGATCCACTGACAGACACAGTGACAGACCCAGTGACAGACATAAGCAAAGAAGGGATGACAGATCCAGAGGTCCTGATAAGCCTCCTAGGGAATCAACCGAAAATGTCTTCCAATTTCCAAGGCATCCCAAAAAGGTGTGTAAACTAGTAAATTTAAAAACTAAATGTTACGTATCACATTAAATAGTCGGATTTTTTAGTTGTCGGATGGTACATGTGTCTCATTTTATCACTGTGATAATTGACATTTCCAACTCATCAATACTGCAAAATTGTAATGATGCTTAAACAATATATATGGCAAATTACTGTTATATGATAATAATGTACTGGAAGTAGTGACAGGTTTTGTCTATTATGGTCCTGGAGCATATTGGACTCAAGAATATTTCACCAGAATAATAAGAATTACTAAGATCATATGCTCCTCAGTCATTTGTTGCTTGCTCTTTGCTATGGCCACATAAGCCGAAGGAAGCGGCAACACTGACATTGGTGTGACACCGGTGAGTGCTTGCGTTTCCCTTTCTGTCACCGGTCAGACGCCGTTGGTTATGGGACCATAACTGAAGACATCGTATACAAGCCGCAAAGTCATAACTCAGAATTAAATTCTTGCGGCATGCTTCCGATTCTCTACAGCTCACGGACACCGCCCGGTGTCCGCTCTGGCACCGTCTGGACATCGGTCGGTCACCGGCTGGTGTCTGATTGGTGTTCGATGAATTGTACCCGATATGATGCCGTAAACACATCGTAACCTCGACACAAGGTTATGTGACCAGGGTATCCCTGTCATGGGTGTTCTTAATTTACCAAATCGGATATTTGCCCATGTTTTGAATAGGCAGGTAGTAACTGATAGTGTCTGCTAAAGATATTTCCAATTCAACAATTACCACAAACACTTTATCCTCTGTTGTCATTTCCAGAGTGAACCATTGCGTTCTCCAGAGCAGCGGTCCTTTCTCCAGAGCCCAATGGTACAGCCATCTCAACCAGTTACGCCAGAGCAACGTAATGATATTAATAGTCCTATGACGTTTGATGGGCGACCTCAGTGGCCACAGAATCAGCAACCACAGCCGAAAATTTCTAGGGATTCAAAACCAAGGTAAGCAACACATATACTTGAGGATATTTTTGCAGGTTTTTGATGAAATTGTGCGGTTTGGTATAAAAGCATGAAAATTGGCATGAAGGTAGAGAATTCTATGCTGAATTATTCTAGGATGGGAGTCATTTTTGCATTTTTCAAATATGGCGGTCATCTTGAAAATTCAAAATGGCCGCCATTATCATCTATTACAAATACAAAAATCAACATTTCACCAATTTGCCAGCTATACTGTACATGGTTTGAGTTAGAAATGACAAACACGAATCACAAAGGCTTTAATTCATCATACTTCACTTATTTTGAAAATCCAAGATGGCCGCCAGATTCAAAATGGCTGTCATTTGACATATTGCCATCATTCAAAATAGGCATTATTCACAACATGGGAAGGTTTGTGGAGTTATGTACTTTAATTTATTTTTAATTCATCATTATTTACGCCATAAAGGTGTCTGCTGATGAATTATTCAATTTTACACATTCCTGTCTAGAGAGCGTGATTCAAAATGGCCGCCATAGTAACCCTATTTAAGCAAAACATTTCTAATTTTTTGACAGTTTTATATTACATTGTATGACCCTTTCAATGAAGGAAGCTGTTGAGCTATTACCTGTGTTTATTTTCAGTATACTTGGAAATATTGACAAGAAATTTGTATTGTTTTATAGTGTATCTCGATCTCAAGATAGAGATGTGTTTGCCTAAAATTTCCATCATTATGGTTTTATGCAAAAGCACTCCAACTCTTCATATGAGTGCAAGAAAGTCATATATGCAATAGCTGCGATATGCCATATGCCATTTTTAGCACCTTTGACACTAACATGTGAAAACCCCACAAATTTTGTCTCTCAAATGGCAGTGACTCTTGAAACAGTTCTTTAGGTGACCATGCCACCTGAAGAGTCATTTCAAGAGCCACTGACCAAAGGCTGTACATTATTAGTTTGTTTGCACTCATATAACTAACTTTGCTTGTTGCATACCTTTCTTACACAAAAACAAGGTCACATGGATAGAATTCATGTCTTTAGCTTGCATTTTAAAGATATAGGATTATTTTTAGGCAACTTGTCTTGAGAAGAGTATAACAAGATTGTTCAAATTTTAAGTTAACATCGGTAAAAAGCAGTACATGCCATAGTGGAAAAAGGTGATGGTACTTCAGAGATATTTAAACCCAGTTAATTTTAGTTTCAAATTACTTATGTTGTTATATTGTTTTTGTAGTCCACAGTCTTCCAAAGTGTTCAATAGCTCTGACCACATAGTGCCAACTACTCAGGAGCCAGTGCAATCCGGTGCAGCTCCATGGAAACATATAGCGCCCCCAACGGATTTGAACGGAAACTTGCCACCACCGAAGAAGCGTTCGCCTCCTGCTTATGATGTGGCACTCAAGAGAAACGCTAGCCGAGAAAAGTTATCTACCAGTAGAGATAGAATGTCTGGAAGCAAAGATAAGCTGCCGTCGTCTGCAAGTAGAGACAGGTTATCGGTGACGTCGAGTAAAGATAGACTAGCAGCTGAATGTGAGTATTCATAAAGCTGATTAACTATACTCTATAAGCTTTGAAGAATGCAACAAGCAATTAGACTCTGTTACAAGATCCATAGCATATCCCTTGCATTCTACAATATTGTGAAATGGTGGTTTTGTACTGAGTAAGAGACTAGTAATGATCGATCAGGATTGATTAAGACCAAATCACTGCGTATTAATACTTTTGTCCATGAATCGTTTATGATTTTGGTATTATTTTTGGCAAATTTTGTTGCTACCACATAGACGAACCTTTATTACAAGTTTATTTGAATATTCAGCAAAATTGTGAACGTAGTTATGTTTCGAGAAATACAGACTAATTTACTTCCTTGTATGGTCATATTGGTTTTTGTGCATTAATCGGCTGCTTGTTGCACACTTTATTTTTATAGAGTATACTGTCTTACTGTGCTTTAAGGGCTGCACCATTAGATATAATCATAGTCTGCCCCATCCAGGTTATGGGAAACTGTAAAATGGTAAATATTACGCTAAAATGATAAATATATCGCTATAAAAAAAGCCGATTATTATTAGCAAGCCCCCACAAAAAAGGACATTGCAAAAGTTAATACTCAAATAGACTCTATAACCCTCTTTCCTCTCCGTACTAATTCTGTGAAAATACGAATAAAAATAATAGGATTGATCAACAGGATGTCTCATATTAAATAAAAGTTCATCATAACAAAACCAGAATTAGTTGGAAACTTACTTGACGGTTTCGACTGTCTTGAGCGACTGTCATCATCAGAATGCTTGTTTATCCTTCTTCTCGGCTGGATCTATGGATATTCTTCTAACTATATGCACAATTTGGGAAACATATCTCCTGGAAATGTTAATTTTAACTGTTTTTATCAAAAGATTCTAAGGTTTTTTTTTGGACAACTACAACTTAAATGGATCTGCATCAATGATGACATGATCTTCAACTTTTTGAAAACGATTGCAGATTGTGAAGATGTTTATAGAATAATTTTCAATTAACACGCAATATTGCATATAGTCTTAATATTATGTGTGCCAAGTTTCAGTTGTATTGCATAACCTGAAATAAATTAATGTTATTATTTTCCATGATAACCTCTCGGGCATTTATCTACATCTATGTAGAATGATAATTAGTTACCATGATCAATAGTGCATGATAGTGCTTACACTTTATAGCCGATTTTTGACATTCTTTACTTTTTGAATTGCCTTACATGGTCACATAAATTAATCTATTTATGGAAAAGGGGACAGGAAAGTATGATAATTTATTATCATTTTGAACCCGAGAATATGAATAATTCAAATATGTAATAAACTTCTTTTTGAAAATCGCTACTTTTCTCTCATTTTGTCGGAGCACCCCACATATGACATTGTTTGTTATCTCCAATGATGTATTTTGATGTATTATTTACCCAGCTCAAGACCAAGTTGATATAGCGCCATCTAGAGAAAACTTATCGCATTCACGCAGCAAACTGAAGAAACAAGAGCGATTAGAGAGGCAAGAACTGGAAGCTGGCGATAAATTCCCTACAATGGGGAATATGGTAAGGGCATATGGCTATTTTATATGAAAGCTTCACTGCATATTATTATTGAAGTCATTAAATTTCCTACAAATCATGAAATTTTGACCGCAACAAATGCGTAGTGTAAACAAGCGTCTCACCTCACGCAGTACTTTTCTTTTCACGCAATCGCCGCGCAAGCAACCAATCAAGATACGCGCTGTGCATTTTCATTACCGATGCGTAGTTGCACACGCTCTCATCATACGCACCCTTAGTGATTCCAATAATACATTATTGAAGAATTACTTACATTTTTGACTCCTTGTTTCCTTGGGCAAGAAACTTTACTCTACTTATTTTATTTTCGGACAGTCACGTAAAGCCGTGGGTCCCCTGTACGACTAGACTCCTTCATGGGGTATGCATGTTATGCAAGTACTTGTATCATTGATTGATGACAATGAAGTATGCGGCTTATAATGACAAAGTGAAGTACGAGCTTTTTTAAGGGGATGAGAAAAGACTGAGAAATGTTGAAGACGGTGTATCAACCAGCAAAGAGTAGACAGGTTGAAGAACATAGGAGTCGCTAAGGTCCAGAAAGGACTTAAAGCAATACTATAAGATTTTAGGGGAGGCAGGTTTAAGTTGTACTGCCGAGGAGCTGAAAGTTACCCTTACCAGCCCCAAATTTGGCTGGGTTTCCCATTGGTGTCTTAACACCTTTGGGGACTCCATGTGGGTGGAAAGCAATGGCAAACTACCACCTGATACTACTGTTCCATCTTTTGCCATGTATACCTT